>JAVANC010000021.1:1198405-1247525 GCA_033319125.1 Parnassius glacialis | reverse complement strand
TTTTAATTTTAATATTTTAAAATAAGCAAATAAGATATATTAAAGTATAAGATAAACCATGTACTTGCTGCCATACAGCTTTGTCTACAAAATCTCATAGAGAGAATTTTGTAATCGTCACAATGCTTGGAGGGGGGGGGGGGGAGGGTTAGGAAAACGCAGTTTTTTTATTATTATTTTGAATTGTTAACAGGAAGATGCTGCAGCTCATCTACTGTTTCAGTTTCCCTCTGTCACCTCTTACAACACCCACGGGACGATATGGTGGATATTCTTACACCGCCACTACACGGTTTAGATACTGAATCGTACAGAATGCCAGTCCTCACGGGAGTCAATGCATCTGCATTTTGATTCGTAATCGAGGGTAGATGTATATGTCTTCATCCCACAGCAATACAATACAATACAATACTCTTTATTGTACACCAAGAAAAGATAAAAATATAAAAAATAAACAACTATTGAGAGAAATACAAAGGGCGGTCTTATTGCTACATAGCAATCTCTTCCAGAAACTAACCATAAGGTGGACTGTGTATTCGTTTGTCACCATTATCATATAAAAACGAAAAAGGTAAACTGTAAGATTGTTTCTTCAATACCCTCATTGTGAAATCAAAATCAGATCGTTGTCAATCCTGATAAAATTATTTTCAAGTAGAATGTCGTTTGTTTCCACGAAATGTGGTTTCAGGTTTGCATCGCTCTTTATTTGACACACAGGAGCAATATGCTACTAATTTAAGTTGATATTGTGCAAGAGCCGTTTACGACTTTGGTCAACCTAATCGAGCTGCAGCCGATCAATATGGCTGAATCATAAATTTTCCACCAAACTTTATACGCAACTATTATTTATCTAATCACAACTGTTTACACATTTGCGGTTTTACAATGTTTGCAGTAAATTCAAAGTAGAAACAACCGTTTAAGGAAACAAGTGTGATGAGGCATGAAACAAAACGACTACTTTAAAGCTACCGACAGTTGTGTTCTACTTTATAGAGTACAACAATGTTAATTAATTAAATTTAAGATCTTTACACAAGCTGCAGTAAACGAGCGAGGTAGTAACCGAGAGAACGTCGTTCTGTATACACGTTCTATCCATCCATTCATCCATTATAATAAAGTCCACTGGTAAACAAAGGCCTCCCCATGGATTTACTATTAAGGGGGATATTTGCCAAAGTTGCCGCGCTTGGCAGACGGGTTGACTAATGCAGTTTTCATTTATTAGTTTTTATGAAAAAGGCGATCTTTTTTTCTTCCTTTCTCTAAACGTTAATCTGTAGATTGTGCATAACATACCGGCGGATGCAAACCTCCACGGAATGGTGTGGCTGTGCAGATTTACTGGGCAGTAGATATTAACTCTTTCTATTTTTACAATTATAATTAAAACATCTTTGAGAGAACATACATTTTTTTAAAGGATAACGGTGACAAACGAGCACACAGTCCACCTGATGGTAAGTGGTTGCTGCGGCCCATAGACATCTACATCTATCCTCGTTTGCGAATTAAAATGCAGATGCGTTGTCACCCGTGAGGACTAAGATGGAATGCCTCATTTCCAGTAAAAAGGGCCTCCGGCCACCTGCACTCGCCAAGCGAAACGCAGAGGTAAACCTCTACTTCACGCTGGTATTCTGTGAGGTCGTGGTACCACCCCGGCTCGAGCCGGGCCATCCGTGCGACAGCAAAAGCTGCCGCGTGGCTCTACCATTGTTAAGGAAAAGCTGCTGCGTGGCTTTACCACTGTTAACTGTAAAATAACTGTTCATCACATTTTTTATGGCATCAATTTTCAACATGTTTTCAAATAATTTCCGGATTTTGCCACTCATTATCCTGCTCTTTAACGCTGGTATTCTGTGCATGCATGATTTTTCTTGGTTGAGTTAATTCGTTCTTGCTACCTACCACAGGTCTAGGTCTACCACATAAAAAAACTGTTTTATATAACAAAATATGTTTTAAGTGCCACGCGGCAGAGCCATTCTGCAGCTGTATTAGTAGTATAGTTGTAGCACGAATGGATCAGCTCGACCGGGGAAGGACGCGGCTCTCACAGAATACCAGCGTAAAATGTCAGTTTAACACTGCTGTGCTTCGTATGGTGAGTATAGAGAATCGGAGACCCTTTTTACTGGAAAAGAGCCTTTCCATCTTAGTTCTTACTTATTAGATGTCTATGGGCCACAGCAGTCACTTACCATCGGGTGAATTGTGTGCTCGTATGTCACCCTATTCTATAAAAAATAAAAAGAAAAGTGATTGGACATCACGATTACGTTGTACTAAATTATTCGACATAAGATAATTAAAAAAAATACTGTTTATATCTCTCCTACTTCAAATTTTATGCAGCAGAATTTCAGCAGTGTCACGAAAGAAACATTATTTTATCGGTAGTGTAGACAGTTGCGAAAGGTTTCTCATTAATTCTTACAGCTCTTCACAAGTCCACTGTTGAACATAGATCTCCCCTAAGGAATGCCACAAAGCAAGGACCCGAACCACATGCATCCAATGACTTCCTGCATGTCTTACCGGGTAGTTACTCCATATAGTAGGGGGATGCCCTAAACTTCGCCTACTGGTACAAGGCTGCACTCAAGAATCTTTTTTGCCCATTGGTTGTCGGTTCTTCGAGCTATATGGCTGGCCCAATACCACTTGAGAATACTAATTCTTTGGGCTATGTCGGTTACTCTAGTTCTACTGCGGATATAGTTGCGTTTAAGTCTATCACGCAGAGAAACGCCAAGCATACCCTCGCCATAGCTCGCTGAGTGATTTTGAGCTTCCTCATACGGCCAGCAGTGGAGGACCACGAAAATCTAAAAAAAAATCTCAGAAACACTGGTCATCACTGGCAAAACTCACTGGTTGTACAATCTAGTTTTGAGGTATGTCTGACGAGAAGATGTGTCCGAACGCTGCTTTCCGAACGCCGCCAAGCCGAGTTCAATCTGTCGATTGACCTCTCGGTCGAAGTTGGACTTACATAGTCGGACTATTTATTTATATAGATACGAAAGATAAAAGTTACATTACCGTAGAAACTACTGACGAATGAGTTTTATGGATTACTTGTATTTTTATTGTTGCTTACTAATGTTTGTACGTGCTCGTACTCAGACCCGTACAATATAAGTTAAAATTATATACAATAAAACTTTCATACTTCTTCTTCTTAAATATTAAATAAAAATTGTTTAATAAGGGATTTTATACTAATAAAGCGTACATGATATACTATAACCGCTGGGAATGAAGTGATCGCTGCTATGTTGTTTCCGAACCAATGGTAAACCTTAAATGACTTTCAATAAGTATTTTTGTAATCAATTTCGAAAAAAAAATAACTTATTATAGCCCTTAAAACACCACTGTTAGGTATCGGTTTCTCCCGTTTTAGGTAGTACTTGCCCTTTGGCGGATTAATGATAGTGGTACTAGATGTCTTGCACATTTGAAGCTGCTATCCGTTGCCGTTCAAATAATTTAGTAGTAGATTTTTTTCTGATATAAACGTAACGATATGATTGTACCACCATCTATTGGAAGCCTTCCATCACCATTTATCGGGGATTTCGCACAATCGTCTTAAGTGACACTTACGAGCACGCGATGAAAGGGGTGACGGATTCCCTCGCGTTGCTAACATATGTGGATAAATATAAATAAACCAATTTGTGTATATATCTGTCGCAGCCAACTAGCTTAATTAGCCTTGTAGTTAACAACCTAGCTTTATACTAAACGGCTTCGTTCAATTAGCGGCTTGAATGATATTCAGCTATTGCGCGTAATACAGCATTGCAGCTATGTTGAAAATATAAGCGACACTAGGTTAAGGTGTGGCTGGGTCACCCTAAAGCTGCGTACATTTATATAATATAGCACATAACACATAACTAGGCACATAATAGCGATATTTCGTAACGCGGCCTTATTAATTTAATTCAACAGAACGTCGCCGTTTAGTAAAAAGGCTAGGCTGTTAACTGAAAGGCTAATAAAGCTAGTTGACTGCGATATATCCACTACGTTATTTCGTCTCAGTGTCGTAAGATTTAAAAGAGCGGAAACTGAAATATAAGTTGAGTAGCAGCATCTTCCTAACAATAACTCAATATTGTTAAAAATCCCCGTGCGGGTAAGAATTCCCACTACCCCATATCTTCTCGTGGGTGTCGTAAGACGCGAAAGAAGGAAACTGAGGCAGAAGATGGGCAGCAGAATATTTCTGATAACAGCAAAACAACAATAAAAAATCTGCAGTTGCCAACTCGCTCGCTAAGCGTAGCAAAAATGGCAAAATAACCCCCATGAATAAAGTTACGAAGAGGCGGCCCCCATTCCCCGGCGGCCCTGCTATTCCTGGCTACGGTGGCGACCATAGTAAAGGCGGGACAGGGGACGCTGAGATCTCCGGTGGAGGTTTGGTTGCCACCTAACACGACTCGATCGGGCAACATATAACGCACACACCCTGAGGACTGCCGAGCTAGAAAAAGAGGTAGACAAATTGCGCTGTAATATTATAGGATTATCCGAGGTCTGAAGACAAGGGGAGGACACGGTAACCCTCGGTTCCGGCAACTTACTATCACGGAACGGACGACCATCTGTCCCAAGGAGATGTCGGATTTATCATCCACAATTATCTCGTTAACAAAGTTGTAAATATTGAGAGAGTGTGTCGACGAGGATTGCGTACCTTATACTCAAAATCACCCAAACGGTATTCGCTGAAAGTCTTACAGTTTTACGCGCCAACCTCGGCACATTCCGATGAGGATGAGGAGGTGGGGGAAATATACTAGGATATATCTAGAGTCATGCAATCTTCCAAAACCCATTATACGGTGTAAATGGAGACTTCAATGCAAAAATATTATTAAATAATATTAATAATAATATTATTAAATAATATTATTAAATCATTCAAAAACGGAATATAATAAATCCAATCTTGTATTAAACAAAAGAATTTATTATTATTTGGTCGAAGATTTTTCAATTACAGAGGTTCAGTCCTATATAATCTTGCTAACAAATTATTAAATATATATCCGTTAACTAAAAGACAGACAAAAATTTCCCTAATCAATTGGCTTAAATCATTAGACTACGAACAGACAGAAAAACTATTTGAACGTATTATTTAAATATATATTACAGACCACATGCATACACACACACGCACACACGCACACACACACACACACACACACACACACACACAGAGAGAGAGAGAGAGAGGGAGAGAGAGAGAGAGAGAGAGAGAGAGAGAGAGAGAGAGACACGTGCGTGTGCGTGCACACACGAACACCACATTATTAACACTTATTACACCTGCCTACCTTTACTAGTACTTAAAGCATGTTTTTCTTCTTTGTATATATACCTAACAAGTAATTTTTACACAGTTTCTCCAAACTGAACAAGTATATTTTAATGTAATTTTAATACACGTAGCTGTATTGATTATTAAATGTTTTACAGCATTATAACTTCTGTTGAGGGAGGGGCCTGGTGATCCCATAGCACAGGGCAACCTAGTTTGGGCACCAGTCTCCCACCTAGATCTTATTTAGCTAATATTTATAGCTGTTATTTAGTTGTATAAATCATTGTTACTAAGTTTTTTGTGATGTACTGATTGTAATATGTGGGAAAAAATAAATACCAATTATTATTATTAATTATTATTATTAACTAGGCAAAAGAGAGAACGGTGGGTTAAGGTGGAATTATGGCGAAGCTTCTGAAAGCGGGTGGAAAACCGGTACTTGAACTCCTTCAGAAGCTTTTTAATTCCATCCTCTATGATGGGACTACTCTTGATGCGTGGAGCAGAGGTGCAGGGGTCTTGTTTTAAAAAAAAAAGACGACAACTTCCCTTGAAGAACTACAGATCGGTTTCCCTTCTGAGCCGCGTCTAAGTTCTATTTTCAAGAGTCATTACGAATCGTCTCGCGTGCAGACTCGACGACTTCCAGCCTCCCGAATCAGTCCAATGCTAAAAAGGCTTTAGCACCATAGATCACATAAATAACCTTCAAAAATTGTACATAAGTAAAGTGTAAGAGAAGTACAATTTGTCACTATACCTGGCGTATGTGGACTATGAGAAAGCCATTTATTGCGCCGAAATTTGGGCGGTGCTGCAGTCACTTCAGCGGTGCCAAGTTGTAGAACTATGGTGGCTATCCGAGTACAGAACCAGAGTACAAAACCTATCCAACTGCAGAGAGGTGAAAGACAGGGTGACGTAATATCCCCTAAACTCTTCACCGCTGCATTGGAAGACGTTTTCAAGCTACTGTACTGGAAATGATATGGAATTAACATCAACGGCGAGAAAATCACCCACCTTCGATTTGCCGACGATATTATCCTTATAGCAGAATCGCTGGAGGACTTAAGCACCATTTTCAATCACCGCATTAGAGCTTCCCAACCAAAAGGTCTTAACGTGAACATGGATAAAATAAAGATCATGTATAACGTCCATGTCACACCTATGTCGGTACTTGTGGTAAGCACTAAGCTCAAAGTTGTTGACGAGTACGTTTACCTGGGATAAATAGTCCGATTAGATAAGTCCAACTTCAACTACTTTTGCAGGTGGCCGGAGGCCCAATTCCCCCCCTCCCCCCCATCAACATGGTAGTGGAATTAAATAATAGAATACCCCAGGAGGGTACCAGCACCCCTGGAGCATCCCTTGCTGAGCATCCACGACCAAACTACTTCACTCCTGAGCGTGGGTGCTCAGGCTGCCCCGCGTATTCTGGGGGGGGGGGGGGTAAATTCCGCTCACCCCTGTCACGCTATCCGTGAATTTTTGCAACATCAGGGGACTTCATTCCAACCTTAACGCTGTCCATTACCATCTAGAGTCGGCGAAGCCGGCCTTGCTCTTTTTAACCGAGACTCAGGTGTCCTCTACGGCTGATATTTTATATTTCTCCTACCCGGGGTACAAATTGGAACACTCCTTTGTGCCCCGGGCTGGAGTTTGTGTATACGTCAGAGAGGACATCTGTTTTCGACGCCTCGGCAGCCTTGAAGGTACGGACCTGTCCATCCTATGACTGCGCGTAGACAGCGACGACTATCCCCGCGTCTACGGGTGCCTCTATAGGTCCCATAGTGGTAATGCCAATACAGACCGACTCATCGACCACGTCCAAATGGCTGCAGACTCCGTGCTACAACAGGTCCTATCCACAGAAATCGTGATACTCGGTGATTTCAACGCCCACCACGCTGAATGTCTTGGTTCTCGTTTAACCGATCACGCGGGTAGATCTGTCTATGACTTTGCTTTGGCATATAGTCTAACACAACTGGTTACTTCGCCTACGTGGATCCCAGATGTATAAGACCATGTATCTTCCCTGTTGGACCTTCTGCTGACCTCTCATCCGGGCGGATATTAGGTCTCCGTCGATGCCCCTTTGGGCTCTTCGGACCATTGTCTGATCCGAAGCACGGTGCCACTCACGCTCCAATCGCAGTTGCGATCTGCAGCTTGCCGTCGTGTTTGACACTATAGGTCAGCTGATTGGGACGGGATGCGGTCTTGTTTTGCATCCTACCCTTGGGGGCGGGTTTGCTTCTCGCCGGAAGATCCCAGCGTTGTTGCCGATTCTGTTGCTGATGTGGTACTTCAGGGTATTGAACTTTTTATTCCATCCTCTATGGTGCCCATCGGAGGCAGATCGCAGCCATGGTTTGGACGCTCCTGTAAAATAGCATCACGCTATAAGCAGGAGTGCTACCGGGCCTGGGCTGACGCATCAATGTCTCGGGATTTAAACACCAGCGCACTTAAAAAGAAGTATTATTCCACCTCCAGGTCCTTCCAAAGCGTCATTGCCAAGGCAAGGTCTGAGCACATCGGCAGAATTGACGCTAAGCTAGTTCGCCTTCCTTCGGGTACCCGTGCATTCTGGTCTCTCGCCAAGGCTGTCCAAGGGAATTCTGTCAGCCATCTCTTCCATCACTGCACAGAGAGGACGACTCACTGGCCCATGCCGGAAAAGAGAAAGCCGATCTGTTGTGCTCTCTTTTTGCGTCTAATTCGACTCTAGATGACGGGTAGAACATACCGCCGACCATCCCGCAATGTGAGTGCTCCATGCGGGATGTGCGATTTACACAGCGCTCGGTCCGCAAAGCACTCTTCTCCCTGCACGTCAGCAAGTCGAGTAGGCCCGATGGAGTCCCTCCCATTGTGCTGAAGACGTGTGCTCCGGAGTTGGCACCGGTTTTAACGCGTCTTTTCCAGTACTCCTACTCTCAAGGCGTAGTCCCGAATTCATGGAAGTCAGCTTTGGTCCACCCGATCCCTAAAAAAGGCAGTGCTCAGACCCGTCCAACTACTGGCCTATCGCCATCTCTTCCTTGTTCTTCAAAGTAATGGAATCCATTATAAACTGCCAGCTCATGACGGCGACGGCAGTACGGTTTTCGTCCGGGTCGAACAGCTGGTGATCTTCTAGTCTATCTGACTCATAGATGGGCGGAGGCAGTAGAGTCCAAGGGGAAAGCATTGGCCGTTAGTTTGGACATAGCGAGAGCCTTCGATCGGGTCTGGCACAAAGCTTCTAACAGTGGTAGAGCCACGCGGCAGCTTTTGCTGTCACACGGATGGGCCGGCTCGAACCGGGGTGGTACCACGACCTCACAGAAAACCAGCGTGAAGTAGAGATTTACCTCTGCGTTTCGCTTAGTGAGTGCAGGTGGCCGGAGGCCCTTTTTACTGGAAATGAGGCATTCCATCTTAGTCCTCACAGGTGACAACGCATCTACATTTTGACTTGTAATTGACGATAGATGTAGATGTCTATGGGCCGCAGCAACCACTTACCATCAGGTGGACTGTGTGCTCGTTTGTCACCCTTATCCTATAAAAAAGCGCTTCTTTCGAAGCTTCCTTCCTATGGGCTTCCCGAGAAATTGTGCAAATGGATCACCAGTTTCCTTGCTGATTGGAGCCTCAAAGTTGTAGTAGACGGTGCATGCTCTGATTTCAAGCCTATCAACGCTGGTGTTCCACAAGGCTGCGTGCTATCACCAACGCAGTTTCTCCTGCATATCAATGATATTTTGCTAATTGGTAGCATTCATTGCTATGCAGACGACAGCACTGGTGATTTTATTTTATTTGGAAGACCAACAGCTATCATAATTAGGAAAGATAATATTTATAACTACAGTAAGCCAATTAAAGATCCTCACTAATAGATACAAAGGTGAATTTACTACAGTGATAAACACGATTCAACATTCAAGAGTATCCAATTCTTACATACTTATGCCAAATGAAGGTTTATCTGATATAACATGAATACACATATAAAATAGCAAAATAAATAAAAATAAACACAAATATAAAAAAAGTAAATCGTTAGTTTTATAACAAAAGCATCAATATCTCAGCGCTCGGCTGACGCATCGCTAGGGTTAAACAAATCGAAGTCAAACTCATTGGCTAGCTTGTTGAAATTATTGCTCGCTCGCCAAGTAAATGTATTTTGTCTGTAATTTGTAAATGCAAACGGGAGACTTAAAAGTTTGTTGTGTCTAAGAGGTTTGGCAGGACAGCTAAGATGTAGTTGAGATAAAAACTCAGGACAGTCAATAGCACTACAAACTATTTTTAACAGAAAAGTGAGATCAGCAATCTCACGGCGCTTAGCGAGAGGAAGAAGGTGATGTTTTTTACAATAACTAATATAATTATCAGAGGTATAGCGGTAGTCTTTGGTTCTATAACAGAGGTAACGGATAAACTTTCTTTGGATATTTTCAAGTCGGGTAATATATGTTGCATACCTGGGGTTCCAGATTTGAGATGCTTACTTAAATTACTTCTTCCAAGAGAACAATATAGGATCTTTAGAGTTTTAGGCTTAGTGAAACCCTTAGAGCTACGCATCAAAAATCCAAGAGCTTTCGAATATTTAGCTATAATGCTTGCTAAATGAGCGTCAAATATTAATTTAGAATCATGAAGAACACCGAGATCTTTAACAATGGAATCCCTTTTAAGATTTTCACCTTTTAGTTTATAGTTGAAGACAATCGGTTTATATTTGCGACTATAGGACATAAAGTTAATTTAGAAACATTCAAATCTAAGTAGTTTAGGTAGCAATAACGCTCTAGATTTGACAGATCTTCTTGTAAAGCTTCAGCATCATCAATCGATGTTATTTTAAAAAAGAGTTTCATATCGTCGGCAAAACTTAATAAGCGAGCTTTCTTTAGATGATAGGTAATGTCATTGCTAAAAATAACAAATAATAACGGTTCCAGCAGAGAGCCCTGTGGCACCCCACTTGTAAAAGTTACCCATCCTGAGATGTAGTTGCTGACGACAACAGCTTGTGATCGATTATTTATATAAGACGTGAACACCCTAAGCAGATCGCGGTTTATACCGATCTTGGACAATTTCAGTAATAGCATATTATGTTGTATTTTGTCAAAGGCTTTACTATAATCAGTATAAACGACGTCTACCTGGTGGCGATTGTCCATTGCTTCCGTCAAGAATGCATTAAAGAGCGCAAGATTTGAAACAGTAGAGCGTCCTCTTAAAAAAACATGTTGAGTTGGATTGAATGAATGCTTTAGGGCCGCATATAACTGACTATAAATAATTCGTTCAAACACTTTAGATACAATACATAACTTGGAAATCGGTCTATAATTAGTAATTTCGGTCTTGGAACCCTTTTTATGGACAGGCGTGATAAATGCGCGCTTTCAGATTGAAGAAACAATACCTGTACTAAGAGACTTTTTAAACAAAATAGTTAGAGGTACACAAATTGTATGCGCACAGTTAATTAGAAAATGAGCTGGAAGATTATCAGGATCAGCAGGTTTCGTTGGATCTAACGTTTCAAGCAATTTTTTTGACGGTATTTTCGTTTATATCGAATGAGGTGATATCTACACTCAACTGAGATGACGCTGAAGAATCATTATAATAATTTTTGGACAGCTGAGTATTACTACCACCCAAATCCAAAAAATTTGAACGAAAATAATTTGAAAAAGCATTACAGATAAGTTCGCCAGAGTTCATTACAGAACCTTCAAATTTAAGACAACTAGGTATTGAATGTGATTTTGATTTTTGTTTAACACACGACCAAAAGTGTTTAGGATTTGCACTTATCGAATTTTCCACAGAGGTTATGTAAGATGGGTATGCTAAATTTTCTAATTTCCTTACACGCTCACGCAATAGCTTAAAAGTTTCTTCGTCATGCCTACGGCCATAGCTCCTAAATTTACGTAAAAATTTATGTTTTTCTTTTATAGCTTTTTTAAGTGGCGCTGTTTACCATTTAGGATAAGTGTCAGCAAAAATTAATTTTGAGGGGATATATTTATGTCTAAGTGACGTGAATGTGGTATAAAAATATTGCACAGATTCATCTAACGATAACGGAGACATAATTTCATCCCATTGAATATTGGCAATCTCACCATTTACTAAATAATAAGAGTAGTCACCTTTATGATATAAAAACTTAAGGCGAGAATTGCTATTTAATAACTCACAATCAACGTTATCAAAATATACTAAAAGAAGAAAGAAGAAAAGCGCCATGGTAAGGATCAACAGGAATAAGATAATTTCCACTTATATTACGTACGGTTACAGAGTCGCTAGAAAAAACAAGGTCAAGGAACCTGCCATGGGCATTTTTTATACCATTAAATTGTCTCAAATTAAGTGAACTTAATTCGTCTATTAATAAAGTTTCGTTTCCCGAACGAATATTTGTACCTAAAAATGAACCGTCGGCGGTCAGGGTCAGGCACCCATGTAATATCACTAAGGTTAAAGTCGCCAACTAATAAAACACTATCGTCCGAGTGACTCATCACAATTTCGCTAACCGAGTACAAATAATTTAGTAGTTGAGCAGCAAAACTGAGACCACGATTTTCGTTACACAAATATAAGAAACAAATATGAAAATTCGTGTGCTTTTACGGATGTTATGGTAAATAGACAACGTTAACCATAGATCCTCAGCACTTGAATGAAAGGAAGGCTGCGGAATAATTTCTAGATCCTTACGCGTCGCAATCAAAACGCCACCACCGTATTTCTGACCAGTTACTGTGTAATTTCTATCACGCCGCCATACAACGTATCGGTTATCAAATAATTCCGTATCACTAAATTTGTCCAGGATGGCTCCTGGACAAATTTAGTGATACGGATGATAGTCTCCGTAATTAATATTATTTCATAATCACATATAAGAATATTACGATAAAATATGTCCGTTTTAGTGCGCAAGCCTTTTGCTTTCTGATAATATATTCTCAGGTTGTCACTGCCACACCCTACACCTACACTATTATTATGTATCACAGCCATTTTAAGCCTATCGATAATGAAAGTAATTTTACTATAATAAAATAATATATATCTCCCGTCATATTTCAAAAACCCGTTAATTAAAGTAATAAACAATGCACCTATATTTAAAAATTCACTAAGTCTATTATAGTATTTACAAACGGGTAGAAAAAGTAAAAATGTATCACGTAATGAGTGCGAAGTGTGTTGCATACTTAAACGACTGTCAACAGAAGCGAGCAACTGATAACCGGGAGGCAAATTTAACAAATAGCGATGCATCAACGAAGCAGGTAAGGCAGGGGTAACATGCATTTTGTAACTGTTTAAAAGCAGCTTCGTAATACCATAAAAGTAAAACTCAATTATACATACGTAAGAATAGTTAACAAAATTAAAATAAATAATAAACAAAGATATTAATAAACAAAAGATTAAGCTATTTTGTTTAAATCAGCCTGTTTTGCAATAATTAAAACCGGCGAGGTATTATTTTTACGTATATGAATTTTTCCGTATTTGCCTTATATAACGGCCGTGCCAATATTTCTCGGGAAAACGTCGCCGAGTACCGGGACAAACTTGTGTCTGAAATCGAGTCTTTTCTTTACAAAATCTCGGATTGGGGCCGACTAAATCTAGTCCAGTTCAATCCCCAGACGACACAAGTTTGCGCGTTTACCGCTAAAAATAACCTTTTGTCGTATCTCCTCAGTTTCAAGGCACTCCCCTTGCTGCCTCAGCCAGTATCGGAATCCTTGGCGTCGACATATCGAATAGTGTGCAGTTTCGTGGTCACTTGGAAGGGAAGGCCAAATTGGCCTCTAAAAAGCTTGGCGTGCTCAGCAGAGCGAGACAGTATATCATGCCGGCACATCGCTTGTAACTTTACAAAGCGCAAGTTCGGCCCCACATGGAATACTGTTCTCATCTCTGGGCCGGGGCACCCCAGTGCCAGCTACTTCCACTTGACCGCATCCAGCGCAGAGCAATTCCAATCGTCGACGACCGAGTTCTTTCTGATCGGCTCGATACACTGGCACTGCGTAGAGATGTTGCATCTTTTTGCGTATTTTATCGCATCTATTACGGGGAGTGCTGTGAGGAATTGTTCGGACTAATTCCAGCCGCTCAATTTCACCATCGCACATCGCGACAAAACTCGCGTTACCATCCATACCATCTGGATGATTGGCGGTCCACGACTGTGTGATTTAGAAGAAGTTTTCTCTCTGGCACAACTTCTTTGTGGAATCAATTACCACCAGCGAATTTTCCGAACCGATACGACTTAGGAACCTTCAAGAAAAGAGCTTACACCTTTCTAAAAGGCCGGCAACGCATCTGCAATTCCCCTGGTGTTGCGGTTGTTCATGGACGGCGGTAGTCACTTACCATCAGGTGAGTCGCATGCTCGTTTGCCCCTTATTCTGTAAAAAAAAAACTAAGAGGTTAATCGACGGATTCAACTCGGCTGGGCAGCGTTCGGCAAAATCACGGCATATTTTTTTGTTAGGTATACCTCAAAACTTAAATACAAGACTGTACAACCTATGGAACTGAGACTTGGATATTCTCCGTTGGCCATATGAGGAAACTCAAGGTCGCTCAGTGAGTTACTATGCTCGGGGTTTTTCTGCGTGATAAACTTAGAAATGACGATATCCCCTGATATAAGATGATGATGATGGTTGTTAATAAAACTACGTTTGCTAACCCACCTACCAAGCGTGCCAATTAACCCAGATGAACCCACCAACCCATACATGGGTTTTGAGAAATAAAAAATTCTACCCTCAGTATTTGATTTATTTAAAGCAAGTTGCAAATATTTTTAGAAGATTTAGTCGTAAACTTTTTATTGTAGTGACAAGTAACATAGTGAATTAATTAATTTCTAGTTATTTTTGTGAGTGAAAAAGTCGGAATTGGAAATTATAAAACATGTCCTCGAAAAGGGAAGTTTATATTACAAAATAGTTTTAATTGTAAAAATACAGAAGTATAAATAAAAAATAGGCAACATTATAATTTCTTTATTACAAACAAAATAATAAAAATGGAGTTTTTTGTTACTTTTATTTGGCCGCAAATTCGATGAACCCATACATGGACCCGTTGGCACAATCATAAGTAATCATTTATCACATTGGCAATTCTGAGTAAATTCATTTGTTTTTGTTATTTCAGATCAAAACCTTTATCATTGCACGAAATTTTGAACGAGTTAGAGAATGGTGATGATCCGGTCCCAGAATGCATAATATTTGAGCCAACAGATAATGCAAATGCTGCTGTTACAGATGAAGATTCAGGAGAAGAGGATAATATTGCCATACACAACTTACCTGGTTCTATCTTACGTGCACTTGCAGAAGCTAATTATAGAAATCTGACTAGTTCTGAATCGGAAAGTGAAGATGATACTCCATTGGCTAGTTTACAAAAGAGATCTCGCATTGAACAGCCAATTCAACAGCCACAGTCATCTGCATCTACCATACTGGATGATACTCTAATTCGACCTAAATCTGTGCAAAATAAAACGTACCAATGGAGGAATCGACATAGGTCAAACGAGTTTCCTGGTTTCCAACGATGGTCCCAAAAACGATTTACGTTCTCCATTAAACTATTTTGAGCTATTATTCAATGACGCCGTTATCAACTTGCTTGTGGAATAAACGAATCTGTACGCTTCTCAAAAAAATAAACCACGCAATGTAACTATGAGTGAAATGAAATGATTCATTGGAATACTACTTTATAGTGGATACGTATCCTTGCCAAGACGTATGTATTGGGAAATCTCGTCTGATTGTGAATTTTCTCTTGTGACAACTCCTTGATTCAGGCGCAAAGTGATAAATTCGCTAAAATTAGGTCGTTATTTATTTCGGTAAACTCTGTTTTTTGGAAAACAGAGTTTAGCAAAATAAATAACGACTTAATTCTCTGCATCTCTTCAACAGGTGCATTTTCTTGGGAAAATGCACCTGTTGAAGAGATGCACAGTATCCATGAGGCTATGATTCCTTACTACGGCGGTCACAGTTGTAAGCAGTTCATCAAGGGTAAGCCAATTAGATGGGGTTAGAAGTATTGGGTTGGAGTTACACGCCTAGGATATGTAATTTGGTTTGATCCTTATCAAGGCCAGTCCGCACAAATACCATCTATTTACAAGCAATTTGGACTAGGTGGTAGTGTAATATTACATTACGCAGATATTCTTCAAATAATATACCCTAAAAACGTTTTTCATCTTTTCTTTGATAATTTTTCACTGAACTGAAAAACAGGAACTTGAAGGCAACTCGCACAGTTCGTGAAAATCGTGTCTCAAAGTGTCCATTGCCAACCAACCAGGATTTCAAGAAAACTAACTGTGGTAACTTTGCTTACAAAGCATGTTTGGAGGAACAGATACTTGTTTGCAAGTGGAATGACAAAATTGTTGTTACTGTTGCCTCTAATGCAGAGTCTTTTGAGCCATTACAAAAAACAAGGCGTTTTTTGCAACATCTAAAAAATATATACAGGTTGACCAACCGTACATGGTCAAAATATACAATGAGAACATGGGAGGCGTTGATCGTTTCGATCAGAATGTAGGCCTGTACAGAACCTGCATCAGAGGCAAAAAATGGTACTTTCCTTTATTTTGTCATAGTATCGATATGGCACTGCATAATTCATGGCAACTGTATCGTCTTGACAGTGGAGAACTTGATCACCTCAGTTTTCGCAGATCTGTTACTAGAGCCTTATTAGAAACTCATAAAAGGTGTGAAAAACGTGGACCTTGTCCTGTACCAAAAAGCCACCTTTAATATTCAAGATACGATCAACAGGGTCACCTAGTAAACTATGTAAGCAAAATTTTAAAATGTAAAATATGTAAAAAAAAACTGCAATTATATTTGTGTGAAATGTAACACAAACTTACATCCCAAAGAATGTTTTCTTAGTTACCATTTAATGTAATTTTTTCACAGACTTATATTAATAAATAATACTTGTTTCACTAAAACGTGTTTTATTTATGTATCCTTATATGTATTAATCATAGCTTGTAAGTAAGCCGACCGGCCCATGTATGGGATATGATTTTCAAGCTTTTCTGGAGGAAAATTATTTTTTTTCAATATTTTTCCTAAGATATTGGGGCTATATTAAAACATATATAAAAAATCACAACTTTCTAGGATAAAAATAGTTTCAGGCTATCTGAGTTAAGAGGCAAATAATGGGAGAGGCATATATATATATATATATATATATATATATATATACCAGCTGACCAGGCAGACGTTGTTCTGCCCTTTCCGAACGACCATTTTCTTTCCCAAAAAAACTCCTGAAATTAGCAATAAAAAAATTGAGGGTCACTTATCGGGATAAAAACTATCCTATCTCTCAAGTTAGACCATACTGCACACAGACTGCAATTTTTTTTTAAATGGGTTCTATCTGTGAATACTTACAGCAACACGTGGTGGTTATACTACTAAATTGTAGCTTATATTAAACGTTTGTATTTTTAACATAGCGCCATCTATTGAATATTTACTCAATCCAGTCAACAATCCAATCCAATCCGATCCAATCAACTCTAACAGTGGTAGAGCCACGCGGCAGCTTTCGCTGTCGCACGGATGGGCCGGCTCGAACAGGGGTGGTACCACGACCTCACAGAAAACCAGCGTGAAGTAGAGGTTTACTTCTGCGTTTCGCTTGGTGAGTGCAGGTGGCCGGAGGCCCTTTTTGCCGGAAATGAGGCATTCCATCTTAGTCCTCACGGGTGACAACGCATCTACATTTTGATTTGTAATAGAGGATAGATGTAGATGTCTATGGGCCGCAGCAACCACTTACCATCAGGTGGACTGTGTGCTCGTTTGTCACCCTTATCTTATAAAAAAAAAGATATCGTCATCTGACAGAATCGTGTGGAGCTAACAGATAATTGTGACTGTCAAATAATAGACAAATAATTTTCAATAAAATAATATTGTATTGCGACTATATATTGAGATGTAAGCTATCCTATCTTTTAAATTGGATCAAACTGCACATTGACCAAAAATTTCATTGAAATCAATTCAGTAGTTTAGGAGTCCATCGCGGACAAACAACGTGACACGTACTTTTTATATATAAAGATATATATATATATATATATATATATATATATATATATAGTCTTAAAGTAATGTGTTTTACAAATAGGTTTACTTACTGTGTAGTGGCGGTATTAGAATATCTACTACTATATGTCACCACGTGGGTGTCTTAAGAGACGACAGAGGGTAACTGAACTGGGCAATGAGCAATAGCATCTTTCAAATAACACCCCAACAAAAAAAACAATTTTTTTTATAGAACATCGAGCTAATAGTCCTCCTTGGTAATGAATGCAGTGTTTCATAGACATCTACATCTATCTTCGATTAAAAATCAATATGCAGATTTGTTATCACCCATGACGACTAAGATGGAATGCCTTGTTTTAGTGAAAAAAGGTGTCCGGTTCTTTACACTCACCATACGAAATACAGCAGCATTAGACTTCTATTTCACGCTTGTATTCTGTGAGACCATGGTTTTTACTCATTCTTGCTACAATCATAGTATAGCTGCAGCTTGGTTAATGTTCAATTTTATATTAGCTGCACTGAAGGAGCATTAATAAAAGCCTGATTCAAATATGTTTATTAATATGCTTAAGCGCAACGAGATAATCCAAATTTAAAAATTAAAAACTTCCTTGTTGATCGCAATTTTTATCCGGCTCTCCATATTGCGGTACTTTGTTAATTAAATGTTCCAAAGTTGTGATGTTGCATAAATTTTAGTTAAGGCTCAATAATGCAGCTAGCTTGAAAAGCCTGACTAGCCAATTATGCTTCGGTAATTGGGTCAATTTTCCAATCAGAACATTGCGATATAAACAAAGATAAGCTGATAACTTATCGGAAAACTGTATGATAATATTTTAAAGCGACTTTAATTTGGATGATATATTTATATATATATATATATATATATATATATATATATATATATATATATATATATATATACGTGGTCCTTCACTGTTGGCCGTATGAGGAAGCTCAAGGTCGCTCAGCGAGCTATGGAGAGGGCTATGCTCGGAGTTTCTCTGCGTGATAAACTTAGGAATAAGGATATCCGCAGTAAAACCAGAGTAACCGACATAGCCCAATGGATTAGTAAGCTGAAGTGGTAGTGGGCCGGCCATATAGCTCGAAGAACCGACACCCGATGGGGAAGAAAGGTTCTCGAGTGGCAGCCTCGTACCGGTAGGCGAAGTGTAGGGCGTCCCCCCACGAGATGGAGTGACGACCTGGTAAGACATGCAGGAAGTCGATGGATGCAGGTGGCTCAGGACCGTGCTTTGTGGCATTCTTTGGGCGAGGCCTATGTTCAGCAGTGGACTGGTGAAGGGTTGTAATGATGATGATGATGATACACTAGCTCGCCAGGCAGACATTGTTCTGCCCTTTCCAACGGCCCTTCCTATAAAAATCCTTAAATTTGCAATAAAAAATTTTGAGGATCATTTATCGGGATAAAAACTATCCTATCTCTCAAGTTGGACCAAAATGCACACAGTGTACAAAATTTCATTGAAATCAGTTCAGTAGTTTAGGAGTCCATCGCCGATAAACAACGTGACACGTAATTTTTGTATATAAAGATATATATAGAGTCTGTAATTTGAATCTGCCACATTATAGTGGCTGCGTAATATAACCCACTAATGTCGTGTCGTAAGAGGCCACTGAGGAAAACTGACATGGGAGATGATTAAAAATAGTATATACTATATTATAAAATAAACCGTATTGTCTAAGATCGCATATTTCGTTACATGATTTTTATCGATAAAAATAAATGAAATATTTTAAAAATTAGAAAATTGACTGTCCTTGAATAAATTTATCCTGCATTATGAAGTATTAATAAATTAAAGATGCTTAGGTACTCCTTTTACAAATATACAAAGGCATTTAAAACGATCTTTATCTTAGTCAAGAGGCCAACACTTGAAAGCGTTCGTCAATGAACACTCGAGTTATTGCTTCGAACCGAGCGGTCCTTCTCACCGCTACCACTATACATTATTACACGCCGTATATAACCGTTATACCGTAGCTGCTGTATCCATGGCTGTTCCAATCATACAGTTATAGAAAAAACTATGACCGTAGCGTTCGATGTAGAACGATAATACGAAAAGTTCAAAATGAATGACGCATAAAGTTAAGATAGTACTCTCGCCTCGCTGCAAGAGGCACTGTGTAAGTGCAGACATACATTATGCAGTTGGCGCTTTGATGGAATTGCAGAAAGACTCGGTGCATCATCGTAAACTTAGTTTTGATAATATTATTTAAAATTCTAGACGAAACAAAAATAAAACTTTATGTAGTAATATATTTTATGTTTTTTTTGTACGTCGTAAAGTACCTGTACCTGTATTCTGACTGCGCTATGAACAACGATCGGCTTGACTGGGGAAGCATCACACTCCCATATAATACCAGCGCAAATCCGCAGCATAATGCTGCTGGTTTCATATAGTGAGTGAAGACAACCAAAATTGGTGAAAACGTATATCTGGGGGCACGGCAGTGCCCCCGCCAAGTCGAGCAAAAAAGCGGCACGGCCGTACCATCCTTTTCTCGAAGCAGTTCAGGCCATTTCTGAAACCCTATAACTTCATTATAGATAAAACTAGAAGCCTGAATTTTTACTAACCAAGTAGGCATTGTATAGACTCAGTATATTTCAAATTTCATTAAATTTGAACTAGTACTTTAAGAATTATAACTAGTCAAAATTTCTTAATTTTGTCACTCACTGACAGACCGATCATCAAAACAAGACACAGAAACTTCAAATTTGGAATACTATTATTGTTTAATATATAAATCAAGTAAAAATGAAAATATTTTACAATTTCAGTCCAGTTTTCGAGATACACCAACTGCATAAATAACTTTGTAATCCCATATAAACATATAGTATTACATAGTTACATTTGCAGTGAATGAATCAATGTACCTATATGTGTATAATGGAATAATAGGTGTAAATAGCTACCTAGAATAGAATAGAATAGAATAGAATAATTTTTATTCAATATACATTACATGTGTAATTCTTATTGAAAGTCATTTTTTACTTTACCACTGGTTCGAAAAAATACCCTCTGTCCTGGGAAGAACCAGCAAGAAACCCAACGGGATTTTTTTTTTAAATAAATTTTACAATATAAATGATTACGAACTATTTACAAAATTTATTTTAGAAACTGCTTGGAAGCGACCACCTCATTCCCAGGGGTTATTATCAACCATGTATTCATTTATACTATAATAACCCTTTTTATACAGTTTCAGCTTAATAAAACATTTAAACTTGGTAATAGAGAGAACCTGTACACTTTCCGGGACCTTGTTGTAATAGCGTATACATTGCCCCAAGAATGAATTACTGACTCTGTGGAGTCGAGAAACTGGCATCACTAGCTTGTGTTTGTTCCTAGTGTTTACAGAATGTATATCACTTTTTTTACTAAAACTATCTTTGTTTTTGTGAACATACATTAAATTTTCGTAAATATACTGAGAGGCCAAAGTTAATATATTAATTTCTTTAAATTTATCTCTAAGAGACTCTCTCGGTTTTAGATTGTAAATAGCTCTAATGGCCCTCTTCTGTAAAACAAAAATAGTTTCTGAATCAGCCGCATTTCCCCATAGCAAAATCCCATAAGACATTATGCTATGGAAATAACTAAAATAAACTAATCTAGCTGTCTCGACACTAGTGAGACCTCTAATCTTTTTTACAGCATAGGCTGCAGAACTTAGTCTGCTTGCTAATTTGGATATATGGGGGCCCCACTGAAGCTTTGCGTCAAGAGTGATGCTAAGAAAAACGGTGGATACAACAGGGCTCAATTCCTCCCCATTTAAAAACACATTGGTATTCAGATTTTTAACATTCTTTGTTGTAAATTTAACACAATTAGTTTTATTTCCGTTCAAATGCAGATTATTAACGTTAAACCAATGCACTAATTTTGATATACGAGTAGCATTATTCACTTCATCACATTTAAATGATTAAGATATAACTATCTACAAAAAGAAATGAGATGCCATCAAAAACATAACTTGTAAAAAAAGCCAAGTCTCGCAACTCAGTTCTTCTACCGTAAAAAGTTGTGAGATCCATGTAATACCAAGTCGGTTAATTTATTCAGTCCATAGATTGATACATAGATTGACTTGGCAATCGCACTAAACAATGTTATTTTATATAATATGTATTACTTGTGAGATATATTATGTTTTCATGCGATTGCCAAGTCAATCTATGTATCAATCTATGGACTGAATAAATTAACCGACTTGTTATTACATGGATCTCACAACTTTTTACGGTAGAAGAACTGAGTTGCGAGACTTAGCTTTTTTTACAAATTATGTTTTTGATGGCATAATATTTATTCTCCGAGGTGAAAACACATCCGCATTACGATTCTTAATCAATCATAGATGTAGGTGTTTATAGATAACAATATCCATTAACCATCCGGTGGCTTATTTTTTAAAATTCAATTTAGATTATTACATAATACTTATTGAAAGTAATTTTTTTATTTACCACTGGTTGGATCATACCTCTGTCCTGGGGAGAACCAGCAAGAAACCCAGCGAGACTTTTTTTTAAACATATTTTTTTTACAATAATTTTGTTTGTACAATTTTTAAATGAATTTTCATAGAAACAGCCTGGTGGTGATGACCTCTTTCCCAGGGGTTATTTTCATTAATATATTCCTTGATATAATAATAACACTTTTGTACAGTTTTTCTTTTATAATACTTTTAAACTTATTTATTGACAAATTTTGAACATGTTCTAGGATCTTGTTTTAAAGGCGTACACTGCCCCATAAATTAATTACTGATTCTGTAGAGTCTAGTAATTGTCATGGCAAGCTTATGTTTGTTCTTAGTGTTATATAGTAGTTTGTTAACCCTACTTTCAGAAAAATATTTTCTGTAGACAGAATATACATTATAATTTTAACAAATAAAATATGAGGTATTTCAAAGCGAACAAGAAATACTTATAATAAAAAATAAACCAAAAAAATAAAAAGATTTATATAAATAGTACAAAGATAAACGTCGTTGAGAATGAATTACCAGCGCAAGGATGGTTCTACCGACCTGGTAATTGTATTTTCTTGAAAAAATGTACCTTTAGCCATTCTTTGAGAGGCCCATTCCAGCAGTGGACTAAATAAGTGAAGAAGAAAACAGAAGGAATAACAGTTATTAGACCAAAAATTACTGTGTAACAAAAATATTTTTTTTTCTTTGAAATCAATATTCAATCAAATTTTTAATTAGTAATTTTAATTGAAATTACTAATTATAGTTAAAAAGTTAAAATTACAGCCTATATATGTCCCGCTGCTGGGTACATGTCTCCCCAGATTTCTGAGATTAGATTAAGGATTAAGGCAAGGAAATGTCCGCCGCGCTGCCCCAATGCGTGTTAGCGATTTTCATGTCTTTGAAATATTTTTTTTACTTCTTAAACATGCAGGTTTCCTAACGATGTTTTCCTTTACCATCGAGCACGTGGTAAATCAGCACTTAAAATTTCAATCAACAATTTCAGTGGCGTCGGCGGAGATCGAACCCGGTTTGATCGCGTACTGTGAAATGTAGAGCGAGCGCTTTCAAATTTTAGTAAAAATTACTAATTAAGGTATGTGACTATTTTAGTAACACATTAAGTTGAATCATTTTGTATTTTATTTTTAATTCTACTATGCGGCCCAAGGTAATTAATGCATTGTAATATCTGATAAAGTATTCGAAATGAAATATTGGTCCTTATTGTACACATTAACCGATTATTCTACAAACCCTCCAATCATTTTTTTATTAATGAAAGTAATATAGCAATGAAAGCATTACACATCAAACTTATCGATGCAGCCTCTCTAATAACTACCGCATATATCACGTATGCATTTGGGTTTCATTTGCTACGATGTTTCAGTATCCTACCATTCATTTATTATACTTATATCTGCAAAATCTCCTACTTTGCAATCCATTGATGCTATAGTTACAGTTTCAGTTTAGCATGTTATGGAAAACGCGTATTATTATGTGTGTGCTGGCTACATTGCGGACTACTGGTAGGTTTCATTGTACAAGTGCAAGGTAATGCCGGTGATTCATAGCGCGGTGGACGCCAGCGCTGGACTCAACTCATCAATATCGGAAAACGGCGCGTTTGATATCGGCACCCGTTATTACACACCGTACGGTTTGTATATACTGTGGTACTACTCTGTAGATATGCTATAAGGTATTATCAAAGCGAAAAGTGCTTAATAAAAAAATGTTTACTAATTTATTTATTTAAAGAACATTTAGATACACAACACATAGATAACATAACACAATATTTAGAACGTAGTCGTTTGCACTTTTTACGCATAATATTTTATCTCCTTAACCTAGAAATAACCTGTTAGAGAATGCTTTGTTGCATAATGTTCGCCTTTTGTACTTGGTGTGCAAATAAAGCCTAAATAAATAATTAAATAAACATTTAGAGGAATCCTTAACATTTAAGAGGTAAGTGTTCAGAATAAAACACGGATATTAAATGCGCGCCAGCGTTATTACGCTCTTAAGTAGAACCGACATCTAGTAGAGTTAGATAAAATCTCTTGTCACAATCAAAATTGATTTCATAGGTGAGTCAATAGTTCAAGCGAATTTTTGTTTCTCGACCGCTACTAACGTGCTTTTTGATTCCTTTCATCCACGTGTAATGTAAAATTGTGGACGGAACTTAAAAATCCTTTAATATCCGCGATATACTTATATATTACACAGATTTTTTTATCCCCACACTAGGATTTTTAGCTACACTGAAATGATCGGGAATAGAATATTTCAGATTGAGTTACAATAATTACAATAGTTAATTTTTAGAATTTGAATACTGGCCTCTTAGATTCTTAATTACATTCAAACAATTAAAAACAATATTTAAAACAATAATCATCAACAAATGAACAATGATTTAATGTTTAAAAACAAAAACTATATTGGTTTAAAGTTGACCCATCGTTAACAGAAATGGAGCTCACGCGTGAACATTTCCGTGCCATAATTTATTACAATTTTCGTCGCGGCTTATCTCAAGATAAATGTCTCAACAAACAATATACCGCTGGTATGATGAGTTCCGACGTGGTCGTATGTCACTCAGCACTGTTCCTTCTGCAGGTCGACCAAGAACAGCGGTCACGCCTGAAAACACCGCAGCTGTGCGAACTTTATTTCTATTAGATGACCATCATGTGACATGTGAGCAGACTCGGGCTGTTATCAGTATTGGAATGACTGTAATTCAGTCGATATTACATAATGAGCTGTGTGTAAGAAAGCTAGTTTCCCGCTGGGTTCCCCACAATTTGTCCGAAGAGCAAAAGGCGGCTCGTGTAGATTGGTGCCGGAATACTCTGCAACGCTTCAACGGAGAGAAGTCAAATTCCGTTTATAATATCATCTCAGGTGATGAATCATGGATTTATTCATAAGATCCTGAAAGAAAACATCAGTCAGCAGTTTGGGTCTTCGAAGACGAGGTCAAACCAACGAAAGTGGTTCGCTCCCGCAGCGTGTCAAAGAAAATGGTCGCTACGTTTGTCTCGAAAAAGGGGCATGTTGCTACAATTCTTTTACAGGAACGCAGAACGATTACCGCTGAGTGGTATATCACGGTTTCTTTGCCAGAAATGATAGCCGAACTCCAAAAAAATAACCCGAAACGTCACATCATCTTACGTCACAATAATGCTCGGAAGATAAATTATTTTTTGAAGCAGGAAAACGTTGAGATGATGAGCCATCCTCCGTACAGTCCTGACCTGAGCCCAAACGGTTTCTTTACATTCCCTATAATTATAGATTTATTACGCGGTCAACGGTTTGAAGACCCCGAAGTAGCTGTGGAAGCGTACAAATCAGCCACTTTGTCAACATCAACTTCAGATTGGAATTACTGTTTTAATGATTGGTTTGCACGAATGGAAAAGTGCATTAAGTTGAATAGAGAATACTTTGAAAAATAATAAAATACAATTTAGCTATACTGTACATGTGGTTTTTCTTATTCCTGATCATTTCAGTGTGCCCCACGTATGCATGAGCAGGCACCAGAAGCCATGACGTATGTGCGCCACTATGGTCGTCCCGATCTCTTTATAATTACCATCCCCGATGGAATGAAATCACGGAGATCTTTTTGTCTGGACAGTAAATTTATGATAGACACGACATAATAGCCTCAAATTTAAGAAAATAATGGCCCTTCTATCCAATGAAAAAATATTTGGAGAGGTACGTTGTTTCATGTTCTCCACCCAAAGACAGAAAAGGGGTCTGTCTCACACACACATATTATTGTGGATGGTTAACCGCATTTCGCCTGACATGGTGGATGAACTTATATGTGTTGACATACCAAATCCAAATGAATATCCTCTTTTATACGACATAATTAAAATCAATATGGTACATGGTGCATGTAGGAAATAATTTTCCCTTCATGAAAGATAACAAATGTAGCAAAAAATATCCCAGACAATTTTTGAGAGATACACAGACAGGTGACGATGGTTACCCACAGTACAGAAGATGATCTCTGGAGGCAATCTATCTTAGTTCTCACGGGTGACAACGCATCTGCATTTTGATTCGCAAACCAGGATAAATATAGATGTCTATAGTCCACAGCAACCACTTACCATCAGGTGGACTGTATGCTCGTTTGTCACCCTATTCTTTAAAAAAGTACATTATTACTAAGCCACAGCTCCAGGATGCCATCGAACTTTGCCTTTAAACTTTTTTTACCATCAATATAACAATATTATCTACAATAATCTGCGCACGACAAAATTATAGTGCCCTAATGTATGCGTGAGCACAAGTGCACTTTCTAATCCTTCAATCTCGTAGTCCGATGGAACAGCATTCCGACACGACCGGTAGGCTTATTACGTATCTTGCAGTAGGCTAGCGATAGCAAAATTAGAACAATAATTACTTATAAATCGCAGATTCGTATTATGTGTATCAGCGATAACCATGCCAACTAGCGACAGCGCTGCCTTGTGGTCACTAGTTAGCTAGGGCTTGGTATTCACTGGTACGTAATACGAATCTGCGATTTATCAGCAATTATTGTTCTAATTTCGCTATCGATAGCCTTCTGCAAGATATGTACTACGCCTATGGAGCGATTTATGATCATCGGATTGAGGTGCTTTGCGAAGAACGAGTATGAAACACCGCCAACTTCCTGACTCCGGGCTGCTACTGAGGATTTCGTGGCCGAAAAACCCAATAATTTGTTTTAGCGCGACCTGAGACCAGTAGTGGCGCTTACGACCATTAGAGATCTACAGGCAGTCAATAAAATGTTCTTATATAATAGGTACTACTACGAGTACTAGGGTGTAGGACTTTTTCAGCCTAGGTGTCCGTCTGAGTAGGTATCACTCTATTACCTATTTCTACCGCCATATCGCAGTGCTTACATTAACTGTATACTGTGTAAGGGTATAGAGAGCCAGTATAAATATAAACTGTGAACATTCCATTTAAGTCTTCAGAGTTGAAAACTCATCTATATAGCCTTCACAGCGTTATAGAAACCACTTACCATTAGATAATTAAGTTCAGTCACTTAAGTTTTATAAAAGGAGATACTATTTCTACTCTTTTAGTGAGAGAAAATAACCTAATAAACAAACGCTTTGTGTCATTGATTGTACCAGTTTTAAAGATAAATCGCCCGTCGTTTAACCCGGAACAGGAATTGAATTTATTTTGGTAGCGAGTTTTATTCTGCTCATGGATATTGCCATTGTGGGTTTTGCTGGTTGCTCTACAATCACATTATTATTATCATTTCACTATTATAAAGGGTATATGTGTAGTAATTGAGAAGTAAATTAGGATATATTTTTTAAATAAAGACATTTTATTTTTAACTTCGCACGTTTCAACTCCACGTTTTCAGGCCCACAGTCCGGGGTTCATAGTCCAAGTAAGGGTTGCCAATTTTGTATATTAAATATAGTATTTACAATATAATTACCAATAAAATTTATAGTAGATGGTAAAAAAATAAATAAAAGACATACAATATGCTTCAAATTAATATTTTATTTTTAAAGGATCATATTTTGCTTTTCTGCCGACTTCCAAAAAGGAGACGGTACTCAATTCGACGCGTATATTTTTTTATGTGTGTTACCTCATAACTTTTTAGTGGGTGGACGGATTTCAATGTTTCTTTTTTTATATAAAAGCTCATACTTCTCGTGTGGTCCCATAATAATTTGATTAAGGTCAGGCCAATAGCTTTTGAGTTATTTGAGTTATTCTTAATATTTTATATTGAAGTCGGCTGTAAAAAAAAAATTTTTAAATTATATCAATATCCTCACGTTGTAGTCACCCTGTTGTAACGTTATGATTTGAATTGGAGTTTCGTCTACTCTATTTTTGTTTACGACTATAGTATGCGAATCCTTGATATAGAAGATTAGAATTAGTCAGTAACCCTACTGTATGAACGGTAGGGTTACTACCTAATTCGAATCTTCTTCTTCTTGACTAGTCCATAGAAGCCCACTGATGGACATGGGCCTCTTCGGTTTTAGGAAGTGTAAGTTATAATCGCTACGCTTAGACTGACAAGCAGATTGACAATTGCAGTATTTTTACAGGATAACGGTGACAAACGAGCACACAGTCCACCTGATGTTAAGTAGTTGCTGCGGCCCATAGATATCTACATCTATTTACGAATACGAATCAAAATGCTGATTTGTTGACACCCGTGAGGACTAAAATGTAAGCCTCGTTTCTAGTAAAAAGGATCTCCGGTTCTCTACACTCACCATACAAACTACAGCAGCGTTAAGCTGCTATTTTACGCTGGTATTCTGTGAGAGCGTTGTTCTTTCCCCGTCGAGCAGACCCATTCGTGCTACAACTATTCCTAAGACTAATATAGATGCAGCATAGCTGTACCATGTAAAGTAAAAGTTCCAGTCTTTTCGCACCTTTGAAGCTACTGCGTCATCATTTGGGTATTTTATGGAAACCATGAGATTACTCTATAATATTCCATAGTCATCTCACGTCAACTACAAAACGAAATACGAGGATTATTAATAGTATGTCGGCAAGCATTTTGTGAGTGAATATTAGAGTGACATATAACTCAAGAATAAAAAAACGATACCGACCTCAAAGCAATTAAATTCTTCGCTTTAAACACTATCTATAGGTACCTGATAAAATTTTAATTGAATTCGATTTCCGAGAAATATTTAAACTGATGACAGACTTCATCTCACACTCTTTAAATATATGTTCTTATAAGGAATAATACTCAAGATCTATCGGTGGAGAGTAATTGTGTTCTGTGCTTAAGATATTGAAATTGTCAAAAATTTTCATCTGTCAAAAGCTACTGATATTTAAATTATGTTATTTTGTTATGTAAAGGCCAATTTTGGCTTACAAATATCAACAAAAAGATCAGTAGTTATATAAGAAAATTATTATAATATTTTTTTTAATTTCAGACATAATACACAATAATAAAGTAAAATAATTCTGCTGCGTCGTTGTCAATTGTGGAAGCATAACGGCTTCATACTTTTTTATCAATATGGTATAAATCTAGGGAAGTAATGGGATAATGTTTCATTCAGAGAGCAAAATACATTTAATTATGCCATTTTTTTATAGAATAAGGGTAACAAACGAGCACACAGTCCACCTGATGGTGAATGGTTGCTGTGGCTCATAGACATCTACATCTATCTTCGTTTGCGAATTAAAATGTAGATGCGTTGTCAGCCGTGAGAACTAAGATAGAATGCCTCTTTTCCAGTAAAATAGGTCTGCAGTTCTCTACACTCACCATACGAAAAACAGCAGCATTAAGCTGCTATTTTACGCAGGTATTCTGTGTGAGCGTGGTCCTTCCCCGGTCGGCCTACCCATTCGTGCTACAACAGCTATACTATTAATATAGATGCATCATGGCTCTAACACGTAAATTATTGTGTTTCAGGGAATGATGCAGTGTACAGCACATTTCAAGTCAATATGAAATGATATAATATTATAAAGACTTTTGAGTGCTGTAGGTATCTTTTTAGATTATTTAATGACTGTCTCCGCTCAAAAAAGTGTTCCAACGGTAGTCTGTTTAAAAGTAAAAGAGGATTAAATATACAAATTAAGCGATGTCATAGTAAAAGTATTTCGGCTTCACAGCATGCCGTAGAATTTCATCATCATATCATTATAACAGCCCTTCACAAGTCCACTGCTAAACATAGGCCTCCCCCAAGGAATGCCACAAAGCACGGTCCTGAGCCACCTGCATCCATCCACTTCCTGCATATCTTACCAGGTCATCACTCCATATAGTATGGGGACGCCCTAAACTTCGTTCGCCGGTACGTGGCCGCCACTCAAGAACCTTTTTTCCCCATCTGTTGTTGGTTTTTCGAGCTATGTGGCCGGCCCATTGCCACTTCAGCTTACTAATCCGTTGGGCTATGTCGGTCACTCTGGTTCTACTGCGGGTATCTTCATTTCTAAGTTTATCACGCAGAGAAACTCCGAGCATAACCCTCTCCATAGCTTGCTGAACGAACTTGAGCTTCCTCATCCGGCAAGCAGTGAAGGACCACGTCTCAGTACCATAGGTCATCACTGGCAAGACGCACTGGTTGTAAAACCTTGTTTTCAAATTTTGAGGTATACCTGACGAGAAGATGTGCCGTAATTTCCCGAACGGTTGGGCAGCAACCGAGTTGAATCCGCCGATTGACCTCTCGGTCGAAGTTGGACTTACCTAGTCGGACTATTTGTCCCAGATAAACATACTCGTCAACAACATAGAGCTTAATGTTCCCAAAAACTACCGGGATAAATGGATATAGACAACAAACACGATCTTTGTTCTGTCTCTGTTCATCTTAAGACCTATCCGTTGGGAAACACTATTGAGGTCATTGAGCATAGTGCTTAGGTCCTCCAGCTATTCTGCCATAAGCACTATATCGTCGGCAAATCGAAGGTGAGTGATGTACTTGCCACTGATGTTAATACCGTATCCTTTCCGGTCCAGAAGCTTAAAAACGTCTTCCAATGCAGCGGTGAAGAGTTTCGGGGATATCACGTTACCCTGTCTTACACCTCTCTGCATTTGAATAGGTTCCGTCGATAGCCATCGTAGCTCTACTATACAAGCTTTTCAGCACTTCGATTTACCGACAGTCAACTTGGCATCGCTGAAAGGACTGCAGCACCGCCCAAATTTCGACGGAATCAAAGGCTTTTTCATAGTCCACATATGCCAGACATAGTGGCAAGTTGTACTCTTCGGACTTCTGTACGATTTGCCGAAGGCTATGTATGTGGTCTATGGTACTAAAGCCTTTTCGGAAACCGGCTTGTTCGGGAGGCTGGAAGTCGTCAAGTCTGCGCGCGAGACGATTCGTAATGACTCTTAAAAACAGCACGTAGACGCGGCTCAGAAGGGAAATCGGTCTGTAGTTCTTCAAGAGAGCGTTATCACCTTTCTTGAAGAATAAGACCACCGCAATTGTGCTCCACGTTTCCGATGTAGTGCCACCATGGAAGACGGAATTAAATAGCTTCTGGAGGACTTCAAGTACCGGTTTTCCACCCGCTTTCAGAATCAGAAGCTCCGCTGTAATTCCATCCTCGCCTGGGGCCTTACCGTTTTTAAGGTGCTGGAGAGCCATTCTAATCTCACTCCGACTGACGTCCGGGATATTTTCGGAATAGTGTCGAATGAGACTCGCTCTTGTATCGTTACTTACACTTGCGTGTGGCTCCAACGATGACGTTTACAGCTGCCTATAGAACCTCTCAATCTCACTCAAAATCTCAGGTGCCCCGGAAATGATGCTGCCACACTTGGTCTTCAGCTTTGACAGTTGGCTCTTTCTGGCAGACAGATCTCTGGCAAAGACTTTGGACTTAGCTCCGACCGCATGGACAGTTTCGAGAGCTTGTCATTCATATGGTCTACTGCATTGCTATCTTCTAGGCACTGAAAACGGTTTTGTAGCTCGAGCTGAAAGGTTTCGGGACTTCGGATTAGAGCAAGAGGGGGACGGAGCGTTGACTTATTTTGACGTGATCTCTACAACTTACTGTTTAGTTTCAGTGTGTCTCTTTGGTGATCGCTGCCGGTTTTCACCCTCGCGATCACTGAGACATCACTGAACAGTTGTCGTCTGGTCGTCATAATGAAGTCAATCTCATTTTTTGTGGAACCGTCGGGGCTCGACCAGGTCCACTTCCTGTGGGGCCGCTTCTGGAAGAAAGAGCTCATCATAAAGAGTCCCTCTTTCTCGATGAAGTCGGCCAGCTGCTGGCCCTTTGGGTTCCGTTGCCCTTTTCCGAAATTTCCTACTTTTAGCTCATCGTTTTCTCTTGTGCCTAGTTTTCCGTTCAAGTCTCCCATTAACACCGTATAGTGAGTTTTGGAGGAATGCATGGCTCTAGAGATATCCTCATACATTTCCTCCACCTCCTCATCGGGGTGTGCCGAGATTGGTGCGTACCTGTATGACCTTCAGCGAATACCGTTTGGTGATTCTGAGTATAAGGTACGCAACCCTCGTCGACACACTCCCGATCTTTATAACGTTGTTAACGAGAAACTTGTGGACGATAAATCCGACACCTCCTTGGGACAGATGGTCGCCCTCCCGGTGATAGAGCAAGTTGCCGGATTCGAGGATTACCGTGTCCTCCCCCGCTCTTCAGACTTCGGATAATCCTATAATATGCCAGCGTAACTTGCCTATCTCTTCTTCTAGCTCCACAATCTTCTCGTCAGTCCTCAGAGTGCGTGCGTTGTATGTTGCCAGGTCGAGTCGTCGTAGGTGGCAACCGAACCTCCACCGGAGATTCTTAGCACCCCCTACCCCGCCGTTACCATGGTCGCTACCGTAGCCAGGAATAGCAGGGCCGCCGGGGACTGGGGGCCGTCTCTTCGTTACTTTCATGGGGGTATTGCCATAGTTACCACGCTTGGCGAGCGGGTTGGCAACCGTAGTTTTTTTATTGTTGTTTTGCTGTTATCAGAAAGATGCTGCTGCCCATCCTCTGCCCCAGTTTCCCTCTGTCGCCTTTTACGACATCCACGGGAAGATATGGGGTAGTAAGTATTCTTACCCGCCACTACACGGGGAACATAATTTCATAACTCTACCAAAATATTATATTTGGGGGATTAGTTATTCCTCTAATGACACGAGTTTTACCCTTTTTTCGGAGCAAAATATCATTGTTACTTACCAGTGGATAAAATAATTCCCTGGGGGTGCGAGGACAGAGCTCACTTAAACATCGCCATGCATTACTCTATATTGTTTCACTAGTTGTGAAAAGAGTTGGCAAACATTTTTTACTTTTGCGTATTCCCGTTTCCATTCTAATAAAACAATAAATAAAACAATTGCGTCTCAACTACTAGAGACATTTTTTGAAAATTTAGATTATCTTATTAGTACACATTTAACTCGGCCTCATTCTAAATTTTATTTAAAAAGTTACTTAAAAAATGCATCCCAAATTTTATTCAGACGATTCAGACGACTTCTTGACTCCTCGCAAAGTCGAAACTATTGAAGGCCTTCGTCAGAAGCATCCTTCGGTCAATCCTTCTCAAAGCTTACCACTGCCTCACAAGACTTCTATGCAACCTTTACACATTTCTTAATAAGACACTTCAGAAACAATTAGGTCATTTTCGAATGGCTCTGCTGGCGGCTTTGACGGAATTATGCCTCAACATCTTCAAGACCTTGTAAGCGATTCTGCCGGTGATGATGGCGGAGCACTTCTTAATGATATTTCAAAATTATGTAAATTTATGCTATCTGGTAATGTTCATTAAAATTTCATTCCATTCTTTTATGGGGCAAAATTATGTGCCTTTAAAAAAAAGAATAACGGTATCCGTTCTATTGCCGTTGATTCCACATTTTGACGCTAAACATCAAAATTAGCTTGCAGATACATAATCTCTAACCTATCAGCCTACCCAACTAGGCTTTGACAATAGAAGTGGCTGTGAGGCGGCGGTAGCCTTAGTGCGTACTTTTTTAACAAACACTGATGTAGGTAGCCTTGTGAAGGTTGACACAAGGAATGCTTTTAACTCTAGCGATAGGGTCACCGTGCTGAAAGAAGTAGCTAACATCCAAAATACTAACTTGCTTTACGGAAACCATATTATCGATTCTGCTGTCGGTGACCCACTAGGTCCAGCGCTTTTTAATTTGGGAATTCACCCCATTTTTTCAATTTTAATATCCAAGCTGAATGTCTGGTACCTGAACCTGGGTACATTAGAAGGTAGAGCAGATGACGTCTTTTATTGATCTTACTCATATTTTTCGAAATCTTAAAAATATTGGTCTTGAACCAAATAGAAGTAAATGTGTAATATTTTTTTCCCATAATTTATTTAGTTATAACAGCGATACATTAATTCAAAATATCAATCATATTTCTCCAGGAATAAAAACTGTCAGTACGGAATCGCTATACTTGCTAGATGCACTGTTGTTTTTCGATAGTATTAAACCTGTTTTATAAAGAAAAATTGATTAGATTTTAAACCTTTATAGGGTAGATTATTTTTTGATATTGAATTTTTGGTATCGGGATAGGTTAGGAGGTGTATAGGGACTGGAATTAGTGCAATATTAACTAGCTAATTTATTCGGGTTTCGCTGTAGGTGGTGGTGCCATATGAAACCAAGACTAAGCTCTCATCATCATCATCATCATCATTACAGCCCTTCACAAGTCCACTGCTGAACATAGGCCTCCCCCAAAGAATGCCACAAAGCACGGTCCTGAGCCACCTGCATCCATCGACTTCCTGCATGTCTTACCAGGTCGTCACTCCATCTCGTGGGGGGACGCCCTACACTTCGCCTACCGGTACGAGGCTGCCACTCGAGAACCTTTCTTCCCCATCGGTTGTCGGTTCTTCGAGCTATATGGCCGGCCCACTGCCACTTCAGCTTACTAATCCGTTGGGCTATGTCGGTTACTCTGGTTCTACTGCGGATATCCTTATTCCTAAGTTTATCACGCAGAGAAACTCCGAGCATAGCCCTCTCCATAGCTCGCTGAGCGACCTTGAGCTTCCTCATACGGCCAGCAGTGAAGGACCACGTCTCAGTTCCGTAAGTCATCACTGGCAACACGCACTGGTTGTACAATTTCGTTTTAAGGTTTTGAGGTATGTCTGACGAGAAGATGTGTCGTAGCTTCCCGAACGCTGCCCAGCCGAGTTGAATCCGTCGATTGACCTCTCGGTCGAAGTTGGACTTACCTAGTCGGACTATTTGTCCCAGGTAAACATACTCGTCAACAACTTCGAGCTTAGTGCTCCCAACAACTACCGGCATAGGTGTGACATGGACATTAAACATGATCTTTGTTTTGTCCATGTTCATCTTAAGACCTATCCGTTGGGAGACACTATTGAGGTCATTGAGCATAGTGCTTAGGTCCTCCAGCGATTCTGCCATAAGGACTATATCGTCGGCAAATCGAAGGTGAGTGATGTATTCGCCATTGATGTTAATACCGCATCCTTTCCAGTCCAGAAGCTTGAAAACGTCTTCCAATGCAGCGGTGAAGAGTTTCGGGGATATAACATCACCCTGTCTTACACCTCTCTGCAATTGGATGGGTTTCGTACTCTGGTTCTGTACTCGGATAGCCATCGTAGCCCTACTGTACAAACACTTCAGCACCTCGATATACCGACAGTCAACTTGGCACCGCTGAAGGGACTGCAGCACCGCCCAAATTTCGACGGAATCAAAGGCTTTCTCATAGTCCACATACGCCAGACATAGTGGCAAATTGTACTCTTCGGACTTCTGTACAATTTGCCGTAGGGTATGTATGTGGTCTATGGTGCTAAAGCCCTTTCGGAAACCGGCTTGTTCGGGAGGCTGGAAGTCGTCAAGTCTGCGCGCAAGACGATTCGTAATGACTCTCGAAAACAGCATGTAGACGCGGCTCAGAAGGGAAATCGGTCTGTAGTTCTTCAAGAGAGCGTTGTCACCTTTCTTGAAGAACAAGACCACCGCACTTCTGCTCCACGCCTCCGGTGTTATGCCACCATGGAGGACGGAATTAAAGAGCTTCTGAAGGACTTCAAGTACCGGTCTTCCACCCGCTTTCAGAAGCTCCGCTGTAATTCCATCCTCGCCTGGGGCCTTGCCGTTTTTAAGGTGCTGGAGAGCCATTCTAATCTCGCTCAGACTGACGTCCGGGATATCTTCGGAATAGTGTCGGATAAGACTCGCTCTTGTATCGTTACTCACACTTGCGTGTGGCTCCAACGATGACGTGTACAGCTGCCCATAGAACCTCTCAATCTCACTCAAAATCTCAGGTGCCCCGGAAACGATACTGCCACATTCGGTCTTCAGCTTTGACAGTTGGCTCTTTCTGGCAGACAGATCTCTGGCAAAGACTTTGGAGCCTTGGTTTCGCTCGATCGCTTCTTCAATACGAGCTGTATTGAAGTTGCGTAAGTCCCGCCGCATGCATTTGGAGATCTGTCTGTTCAGTTGCCTGTATGCTGTCAAATCTGTTGAAGAATGTAGCCTCATCTCCCGTCTAACAGCCATGAGATTAAGAGTGTGATCGGAGAGTTTTTGTGTTCTTCTGCGGCGGGTCTTGCAGAACTTAGCTCCGACCGCATGGACAGTTTCCACGAGCTTGTCATTCATATCGTCCACTTCATTGCAGTCTTCTAGGCACTGAAAACGGTTTCGTAACTCGAGCTAAAAGGTTTCGGGACTTTGGATTAGAGCACGAGGGGGACGGAGCGTTGACTTCATCAGACGAGACCTCTCCAACTTAACATTTAGGTTCAGTGTGCCTCTAACCATTCGGTGATCGCTGCCGGTTTTCACCCTCGCGATCACTGAGACATCACTGAACAGTTGTCGTCTGGTCGTCATAATGAAGTCAATCTCATTTTTTGTCGAACCGTCGGGGCTCAACCAGGTCCACTTCCTGTGGGGCCGCTTCTTGAAGAAAGAGTTCATCATAAAGAGTCCCTCTTTCTCCATGAAGTCGGCCAGCTGCTGGCCCCTTGGGTTCCGTTGCCCTATTCCAAATTTCCCTACTTTCAGCTCACCGTTCTCTCTTGTGCCTAGTTTTGCATTGAAGTCTCCCATTAACACCGTATATTGGGTTTTGGAGGAATGCATGGCTCTAGAGATATCCTCATACATTTCCTCCACCTCCTCATCGGGGTGTGCCGAGGTTGGTGCGTAAACCTGTATGACCTTCAGCGAATACCGTTTGGTGATTCTGAGTATAAGGTACGCAACCCTCGTCGACACACTCCCGATCTTTACAACGTTGTTAACGAGAGACTTGTGGACGATAAATCCGACACCTCCTTGGGACAGATGTTCGCCCTCCCGGTGATAGAGCAAGTTGCCGGATTCGAGGATTACCGTGTCCTCCCCCTCTCTTCGGACTTCGGATAATCCTATAATATGCCAGCGCAACTTGTCTATCTCTTCTTCCAGCTCCACGATCTTCTCGTCAGTCCTCAGGGTGCGTGCGTTGTATGTTGCCAGGTCGAGTCGTCGTAGGTGGCAACCAAACCTCCACCGGAGATTCTTAGCACCCCCTGCCCCGCCGTTACCATGGTCGCCACCGTAGCCAGGAATAGCGGGGCCGCCGGGGACTGGGGGCCGTTTCTTTATTACATCCATTCATAAGGGGGGTATTTGCCATAGTTGCCACGCTTGGCGAGCGGGTTGGCAACCGCAGTTTTTTTTTTTTTTTTTTTTATTATAATATTGGCTATTATCAGGAAGATGCTGCTGCCCATCTCCCACCTGTTTCCCTTTGTCGCCTTTTACGACACCCACGGGAGGATATGGGGTAGTGGATATTCTTGACCGCCACTACACGGCAAGCTACTAAGCTCTCACACTGTTAAAAATAATAAAAGTGTGAGAGCGGATGTTCAACTTGCTCTCTTGCTTACGCAATTAATCATTATCAGGAATAAGACAGCGTACAGCACTACACATGCAATATAGAGCAAGTACAGTTCGACCAACCGTAATATGTACCAGACACAATCACACATTGGTGTAACGTGAATGACATAATTACATGATAACACCAAAGTATGCAAAACAACAACTACACCACTCCTCTCGATGTAACACAGGGCAGTCTCTCAGCAACGCGATCTTCCTTGCTTACACTAGAAAAACTATTACACGAATAGAACCACATAACTTGTCTTATTTGGGCAGAATTTCAGTGTAAAAGTAATGTTTTAGCCCAACGGGCATAATAACGATATGAGACTCGTAGAATTACAAACTGTTCCTCTTAGTCGGCTGCGTGATACTTGATACTGCTAAAATAAGTGGGAAATTACCATTCTTCCTTCATTTGTTCATATTTTCTTTTACCCTCATTCCTAACAATAGCATAAAAAACTCTTCTAAAAATCAAATTCTATGAAAAGACTACAATTATTTGTAAGTAACTTTCATAGAATATCTGTTATTATAATATATATTTCTTACCAACAAACTTCGGAAAACAACAACCTTAGGACACAAGTCTTAGAAAGCGTAACATTTAGGAATCGAAAATCTTACAAATCAATAGATTTAAGAAATTTCTCATCTCATCAATCTTGGAAACTAACAGTCTTACTTTTAGAAACCTATAACAGCATCAGTCCTTCAGCCGCTAATCTCCCTGACATAACGATCATAGATATTATATACTATACTCCAGTCTCCTCCAATATTTGCATTTTCGGCTTGGACGTAATTTATGCCTTCGATCAAACTGTCGAAGGGATCGCAGGGCATCTTCTCGACATATGATACTGGTTTAAACATCTATAAAAAAAAAACAGAAAATAAAAAACTGTACCGATTCAATAAGGTTGCACCTAACGCACAAACCTCACCGGTCACCATACCTACATTTTGACACCTATATTATTTTTGTGCAAAAATATGTAAATAAATTAATTAATTTCTGGCACAAAGTGATAACTTTACTTTTCAAAAAAGTTTACTGTAATAGCCACAAATACATAAAATAAAGAAATGAGAATCTGAAATATGCACTTGTTCAAATACAAACTTTAAATCCATTTTTACTAACTGTTGAGTTCAAATCGTTATTGTACTTTATAGACACAAGTTGGGATTAAGATTTATATACCAAATTGAAGGGAAATAACTAAATTATTCATTTACTTAACTTGATAAACGCACATATCACATTTAACCACAATGTTTTTAATAATATGCGAGACACGGTCACTCCCCAAGGTCGTTAACACTTATGAGACAGAAGGCACAAACATAACCACCAATATGTTACACCTTACCAAGGAAATGGGACTAGCTTCACTTTAATGGTTTCGATTGTTCCTTGTGCCCGTTCAGGTACTACATTTACATTTATACTATAAGGTCGACTACCAATCATTAATGAGTTACGAGCCTTAGAGTCAACCTTGTCGTGGGGTTACAGCCGCCATACTAATTTTGCTTCTGCCCTATAAAAGGTACCACGTTGATAAATTGTACAAATTAAACCCTCACATTGCTCTGACTATTTTAAAATGAATGAATGTATGAATATATTTTTTATTGTATACCACGAACAAATAATACAAATGGCATAACTAAAAGCAGATTATATGTAAAATTGGCGGCCTTATCGCTACATAGCAATCTCTTCCAGGCAACCAAAGGTGTAAAGGAATAAAACAATGAACAGGTAGGTGGTAGGTGGTGCAATATAAATATACAACACATAATATCAAAAATATTGGTAAATCCCATTGGGCATGCCTTAAACGCAATAAAAAAATTACGTATAACATGTTTATACGGAATTTTTTAAAGTAGTTTAAATACATTTCGACAACACTATCGTTTCAACACCCTCGAAAACCATGAAATGACACCCATGATGAAAAAATTGGTACCTACTTCAGCCGCCATCTTGGATTTACATTTCGACAGCACTATCGGCTTAAAGTCCTTCACTGCTGGCTGGATGAGGAAGCTCAAGGTCGCTCAGCGAGCTATGGAGAGGGCTGTACTCGGAGTTTCTTTGCGTAATAAACTCAGAAATAAGGATATCCGCAGTAGAACCAGAGTGACCGACATAGCCCAACGGATTAGTAAGCTGAAGCTGGCAATGGGCCGGCCATATAGCTCGAAGAACCGACAACCGATGGCGAAGAAAGGTTCTCGAGTGGCAGCCACGTACCGGCAGGCGAAGTGTAGGGCGTCCTCCCACTAGATGGAGTGACGACCTGGTAAGATATGCAGGAAGTCGATGGATGCAGGTGGCTCAGGAACGTGCTTTGTGGCATTCTTTGGGGGAGGCCTATGTTCAGCAGTGGACTTGTGAGGGGCTGTAATGATGATGATGATGATCGCTTCAACACCTTCGAAACCCATGAAAATGACACACATGATGAAAAAATGGTACTATTTTCAGCCGCCAATTGGATTTACATTTAGACATTACTATCGGTTTCAACACCCTCTAAAAACATATAAAATGACACCCAAGATGAAAATATTGATATCTCTTGCAGCCGCCATCTTGGATTTACATTTCGACAGCACTATCGGCTTCAACACCCTCGAAAACCATGAAAAAAACACCCATGATGAAAAATTTGGTACCTACTTCAGCCGCCATCTTGGATTTAAATTTCGACAGCACTATCGGCTTCAACACCTTCGAAACCCATGAATATGACACACATGATGAAAAAATTGGTACCTGATTCAGCCGCCATATTGGATTTACATTTCGACAGCACTATCGGATTCAACACCCTCTAAAAACATGAAAATGACACCCAAGATGAAAATATTGATATCTCTTGCAGCCGCCATCTTGGATTTACATTTTGACAGCACTATCGGCTTCAACACCCTCGAAAAGCATGAAAATAACACCCATGATGAAAAAATTGGTATCTACTTCAGCGGCCATCTGGATTTACATTTCGACAGCACTATCGGCTTCAACACCTTCGAAACCCAAAATGACACACATGATGAAAAAATTGGTACCTGATTCAGCCGCCATATTGGATTTACATTTCGACAGCACTATCGGCTTCAATACCCTCGAAAACCATGAAAATGACTTCCATGATGAAAAAACTTATACTACTTACTTTTAGTACGTACTACTATTATTTATGCTGTGCTTTTAAAATATTGTAACAAAAAAATCTCTTATTATTATTATAATCAAGTATACAAGAAATTTGGTTATTCGAATATTGTGCAGCTATCTTTTTAGCCGCTGCAAATAACTGAAACAATGTCCGCTCACGACTGCGACTGACGCCGAACCTTTGCGCCGAACGGCCGAACTGAGTAAGTAAACTACACTTTGGCTGTAGCACCCCATTTGCAGAAATAATTTCCATACAAGGCTACCAAATCAACGAAAATTTCGCCATTTTGGAGCCGAAAAAAATTAATTATAGCTAAACAAAACAAAATTACACTGCCATTTACATTCAGTGGCTTCCCACATGATAGATGAAGAGTTTTAGAAATAGATTGAGTTGAACAATAGATATTTTCAAAACTTATCGTGTTTACTAAGCCACGCGGACTTAATAAATCCACACCGTAAGCCGCTAAAACCCCTTTTTTATGTAAAAATAGCAATTAATTGATTTTAAAAAATATATTAATAAGTTCAGCAATCATTTATCTTTTTAACAATGTGCTTTTTATATCATTTATATGTATAATATGATTACTAGGTACGATTTTATTCGATAAAACGTTGGAATCCTAATTTTTAGGCGATAGTAAAACATACCCTGCGCTTTCGAGGTCACGTGGTGAGGGGGAGTGCTATTCGTGATCATGGGTACTCCAAACGTCGGGAATATATAATCGTAAAAGTAGTTTTATTTTGTAGTGTTCGCGTAAATATAAGAAATCATAATCTAGTCTCTGGTTACAGGTTTTACCAATAAGTAATCTCGGCATATTACTTGATTGAAAAAGCAAACACATCGCTGTATAAATCCGAATAGGAGCGAAATTTGTCAACCTCATCAGTGCCCCTGTGGTAGCAGCGTCGACAAGTTTGGACTCACGAACTTTCATGTAAGAAAAGGGCCGGTAGGTTTTCATGGCACGGTTCTCTGAACGATGTCACCCGAAGAGATCTTCAGCTCTTGTGAAATATTTAGAGACAATGGATAAAGACCCGATGGTATGACATTGGTCCCTTGGAACAGAGTTAAAGCCCTAGTGTGGGATGCTACTTGCGTAGATACTTTGGCGGCAACTAATCTTAGAGATAACTCGTTTAGAACCGGTGCGGCATCAGAGGCAGCTGAACTGAGTAAGTGGCGCAAGTCTCTGAGAGATAACTACATATTTGTGCCATTTGCTGTAGAAACCATCGATCCATGGAATCCACGTGCAGTGAAGTTTATAAGAGAACTCTATCCGCGACTAGTCGTTCCTGCTGATTAGAGGGCTGGTTATTTTCTCGATCAAAGGCTAAGTATTGTCATTCAGTGAGAAAAAGCAGCCAGCGTTTTTGTCACGATACCGCGGAGAGTAGGACCGTATAATAATTACGTTACGAGATTTAGTTTTTTTTTATTACACTTTTAAATACTGTCTATCTATACTAATATAATAAAGCGGAAGAGTTTTTTTTGTTTTATTGTTTGTTTAAACACGCTAATCTCTGGAACTACCAGTCCGATTTGAAAAATTCCTTTTGTATATTATAGCCAGATTCATGTGGAATAGTATAGACTATCTAGCATTAAGCTTTATTACTCAGCTAGCCTTAAATATGGATATTTGTTAGCAAGTCAGAAGAAAAGGCACTCCCGAAATGATTTATCCGCGTATGCTGTTGTTATCGTTAGTTCGTTAGGGATACGTAAATTTAATGTTCTAGAAAAATATAGACCTTTACTCCAACTAAAAAAAAGTCCTCGATACCATATGTCTATTTTTTAAACATAAGCCATAATTTGGTATTTTGAGACAAAAAATATTGAAAATTTAAAAGTGATTTATGAGCGTTATTATTAGGCATGGCCTATTTATCCTTACGAACGAAAGTCACTTCATCTTCAAGACAATTTTATGATGATAAACTTTGTTCTTTATACCATTTTATTTGGACGCATAGTTTAAGAGATAATGTAAAATTAAATAATTCAATACTTGGCTGGGCGCGCGAACGACGCTTAAACCCTAGCCGTTATAAAATGATTGAACCATAGAAGTATTAGGCTAAACTCAAATTGTGTAATAACTCTAAGGCTTGAACTATGTCATGTCACGCACCTCGGACACGTGATGACGCGGATGAAACCGCGGGACACAGCTAGTTTTATAAATAAAAATAAACTTATATGTTTTAGCAGATGCGAAGGGGAGCCCATTTGTTTTTTATATTTGCACATGTGGAAATGAAATAATATTTTATAGTGTATATCATACTCAACCACGTATAAAACAATATAAATAATTATTTTTATATTTTATATTGTTTTATACGTGAAAGAGTCATGCTGCAGCTATATTAGTAGTATAGTTATAGCATGAATAGGTCGGCTCGACCGGGGTAGGACCACGCTCACATAGAATACCAGCGTGAAATAGCAGCTCAGCGCTCCTGTGTTTCGTATGATTGTAGAGGACCGGAAACCCATTTTACTGGAAACGAGGTATTACAACTTAGTCCTCACGGGTCTCAACGCATGTGCATTCTGATTCGTAATCGAGGATAAATGTAGATGCCTACGGGCCGCAGCAACCACTTACTATTTTAATACCCTTATACTTTAAAGAAATTGGTAGATTGCAGCGCCACTGAATTAATTCCTTGTACAACACCTCATAACCTGTCAATCTCAATAAAATTGATTTGGTTTGATAGGGAGAAATTTTTCCAGGGGAATATAATATACTACTAATATAACAAAAATAACAATTGAAGTAATACCCATGTAATAGGAACATGAGAAAATTCGGCAACCTATAATATCATTTTGTGGATGTTCTAAGAGGCCAGGGGGAAATAAAACAGAAGATAGGCAGCAGCATCTTCCTGATAACAAATTGAAATAATAATAAGCTGCGGTTTCCTACCCGTCTGACAAACGTGGCAGCTACGGCAATTATCCCCCTTTTGAGTCTATTTATTGAAAAACAATAACATGGAAAGCAGTGGGCTTAGATAGGCTGATGATTGTGATGATTGAATAAACATACTTGAATTATGCAGAAGTCATATTGTAACAATACCCTAAAACAACCGATTGACCTTTCAAGAATATATTAATTAAAGAAATTAAAGAAACTTAAAGAAATTCTTCAATAGATTTAACAATAAATTTAAAAACAAAAACTAGCCAAAATTAGAAATCAGAACTAGAAATAGCTATTTAAAGAGTTGAAAAGTTTGAGGACTGAATCACGAACAATAATCCGCTTTCATTTTTCACATCGGCGATTCTATAGTTTCTTAATGCAGATACAGTTCACTACAATTATATGCTTACCAAGTGCTTACGTTGTTTAAAGCTCGTTTTTAGTTCTTTAGACGTTTTGATAAAGTTGCATGTTTAAATAATATTGTCATAACTGCAGATAGATAGACTACATACATTGGTTCTGGGACATGCAGGAATTATCGCCAATGAAGTATGGCCAATTTGCACGGGATAGGAAAAAAAATGATCAGAGACATTTTGCTTGATTTCTAAAAGATGGACCCGAATCTTTAAATATTCTTGACCATTTGGCTTGTTAGGCTTTTTCAAAAGGTTTAAAACAATATACGAAATAATTAGAAAGAACATATTATTAGGTAAGCGACAAGCCAAGATGGTATAATTAAATGAACTCCTATGTTTCGGTTTAAATAAGGCTATATAATACTACTCGTGTGCAAAATTACAGCCGACTATCCTGTGGGAGATTACACGGGTATAAGTTATTTTCATTAATGCGGCTTAATGCGGATTATATCAAGTACCGGCAATTTTGTAGCTATCACTTAACACATTCTAATAGAAACGTAATAGACTTGGTGTTTATTTAATCCTTAATACAATCTTCATTAGTCTTACTTTTATTAATATGTGCTTGTTAGTAAAGCTATTTTGTTCACATAACAGTGCCTGGACTACAGGCTGTGAGGATATGAGAGGCACAGAGGTGACCTCGTTTCTGTCGAGTTCTTTGTTAAAATTTGATCACTGGTTGTAAGATACTTTATTTTAGTGCTAAGAGCTGACAACGCATCTGTAGCTTTTTTGAAGTTTTTTTTTACTTATTATAAGCCAGTGCTTGACCACAATCCCACCTGGTGGTAAGTGGTGATGCAGTCTTAGATGGTAAATCGCAATGTCTTATCGTAACAAAAGCCTATTCACCCTTCTTTCTGTTCTGTAAAGTTCTCTTTGTTCTTTACTCCCTGTTCTATAAAAAGAAACGTTGTAACCGCTGAGTACTGAAATAAAATACCTTGTGAGCAGTAAAATTTGTCTCCGTTTCTCTGTACTTAACATACAAAACACATTTGTTAAAGCGTGGTCGTCACCTGACTAAGCCGATGTGTACAAATCACTAATATCGCAAATTACAAATTGTTGTGTAACTTAAATGCAAAATCTAATATTCGAAACTGAAATCAGCTCCCCAAAACTAGTTTCGAATAATATTTATACACTATCAGCGAAACAAAAGTGAGCAAAGGAGAACTTTACAATCCTGCCACTGTAATAACCTCGACTGCTTTGAGAGCAAAATATAAAACATAAACTTATTTCAAAATAAAATAGTAGTCAATAGACACAATATGAATAGAAACATACGAGTATACTAAAATTTGTATTTCGACCTGTTTATCAGGAATATGCTGATGCTCATTTCCTGTTTCTACTAGTAGTTATTAGTAGACTCTCTTTTCCCACCATTACAAGGCTATTATTATATATTATTCCTACTCCCGTCCATAAATATAAATATTTTCAAGTTTACCGTGAATAGATAATCATTCCAAAGACTATCCCGGACAGACAGACAGACAAAAATTTTGATAATAGTTATCCACTTCTTAATGGCATTCAAATAAATAGAGGGTTATTTGCATACCATCATGGCACTGAATGGCTCAATGAAAGACAGTTATTTCGATATAATAGACAGACAATTCAATTTGATTTGTATGTAATATTATTTATAGGTTACAAATTCCAATATAAAGAGCAATATTTCCTAAAAACATTATAATATATTGTTTTACATCATAAATTCTGATCTAGTAAATTTACATTCAAATGTGCTGTTCACAACTCCAAGAGTATTCAGTCTTTGTGGTGTCAGAATAACTTACAAGTTTACTGTATGGGCAGTTTCGTTATTTTTATTTTTTAACAAATTATATTAGCTTGACCTTGTGTATGTATGTATGTAAGTACGTATGCATGTGTGCATGTATATATGTATGTATGCATGTATTTTTGTTTATATGTATGTATGCATGTATTTATGTTTATACGTACGTATTGAAATATTTTACACGTGGTAGAGCCACGCTGCTACTTATAATAAGGTTTTAGTACGAATGGATCGGCTCGATCGCGGTGGGACCACTTTTAATTTTGTAAACTAGATGGCGCTAGTGACGAGTTACGTCGCGAGAAAATGTTTCATAGTCGATTGCATATTATGGTCACTGTTATGTTTTTAATATGGCCTTCTGTTTACACGTACCTCTGATATTATTATATTATGAACCTTAATGATCGTCGGTTTGGATTTGGACAAGGGACCACACTATCACAGAATACCAGCTTAGTATAGCAGCTTAATACTGCTGTGTATGAACCGGAGACCTCTTTTATGGGAAAGAGGCATTCCATGTCAGTCTTCAGGGGTGACAATGGAACTTGATTATTAATCGAGGATTAATGTAAATATCTATGGGCCACAGCATCCTCTTACCGTAAGATAGACTGTGCGCCCGTTTGTCACCCTTATACTATATAAAAAAAATGTTGTAATTTTATAATTCAGTTTTCAGCCACTTCTGAAGTCAGAATAATCTGAAATTTTGCAGGTAGTATTAGGAAGCAATGTCAATTTTTTTACGCAACCTACAGATTCAAGATTAAGACTAATACGAGTACATAATATATAAGTGTGAGATTTTTTTAACCCTAATAACTGTTATATTATTTAACTTAGGATATATAATATTATCACCTACATTTGAGAGATAGCCTAATGGTCTCATTTACATCCACAGTTGCATAGTCACGTTATATGTTATGCATCTCAATTGCGAAAATTTTAATGAGGATAAATGAATAGGTCCGTCTATGAATACGTTGTGGTGTACCCATATAATATATAGTTTTATACAGTTCAATATGTATATTACGGGTAGAGGTACGATTTACATATAACTTGATGTTATGTAGACCGGAATTTACACTTGAATACCTCTGGTTATTTTATATGTATATTATTTTTATAATTTAATAATTTTCATTCAACAGCAGATTAACACTGCGCTAAAGTCTCTCCGAAAACATTTAACCTAAACATCGACTTCGCTTATTTTTATATAGCTTTGCAAATTATTGGTTGACATGGGCACTGGCAGGGGGATGCATTGGCAGGTCTTAAATATAGGTCATAAATATTTAAATTAAGTATAATATTTTTAGTCATAATGATATGTAAATTGTATGTGCTTATAATACTTCGATGATTCATTGTTTTAGATTCAATATGTACTTACATCTTGATATGAATGGGTATATGATTACGTTAAAAAATAAACAAAAATACTATCGCACCATCTAGCTACTAGCTCTATGTAGTGGTTTATAAAAAATGTCGTAGAGTCACGCTGCAGCTATATTATGATTGTAGCCGACCTACGCTACGCTCTACCGCTACGTTCTCACAGAATACCAGTGTAAAATAGTAGCTTAAGAGCGTAGTCGGTCTGCGCGGGAATTGAGAAATAGGTATTTGAAGAAACTATTGCCATCGCACTGCGCCCGAGCAACCGAGGTATCAATATGTGAGTGAATAATCTGTATTTGTGTGCGTAGCTCAGTACCACGCATCTTCCGCGCGCACCATGTTTACGGACTTGATTCTTTGCTTCACTGTTTTGACTCGGCTTGTGGATTGGATTTGAATACCTATTTATTTTGTTCTAACGACTAGAGAAAAATCGTGAGTATTATTTTATTTGTAAATAAATTTTATCATTTTACCCCCCTTCAAATCGACAAAAGAAATTCAATAATTTAACAAAATACTGCTTGTAAGGTACAAGTAGTGTTTTGTTAAATTATTGAATTTTGTTTGATAAAATGTCAACTTACAAATATAATCATATCATAATAATTTTTGTTTCAGGTAAACCCTTTTTCTTTAATAATGGTCGAAGAAAAGGGAATAAAACGCGTCTATTCTTGAGTCCTAAGAGAAAAAACCTTAATTTACGTATTTTACGATGATTTACGTATATAACGGAAGATTAATTTTGAACTGTGTACAGTGCCATCCAATTAATTAAAATTTCATAGCTACATACATAAATATACATACATAAACACTCACGCCTGTCACCCAGAGGGGTAGGCAAAGACTATGGACTTCCATTTGGCACGATCCTGACAGACCTCTCTCGCTTCCTCCACATCCATATACCTACGCATACACGCTCGTCGGTTAAAGGTACTCTTGATTTGGCCCATTTTCAATATATCGCCAATTTGGTCGATAAACTTTCGCCTAGGGCGACCCTTCCCGATTCTACCGTTCACCTCTGCAACATAAATTTGCTTGTCACTCTTTCCTCATTCATTCTTTCTACATGACCAAACCACCGAAGCATTCCTTTCTTAATCCTGGTCACAACATCATCTTGCAAACCACACTCTTCTCTTATTAAACAATTTCTCACTCTGTCGTTCAGATTCATCCTAACATACTCCTTAATGACCGCATTTCTACAGCATTTATTCTACTCTCGTGCTTCTTCTGCCACACCCAACTTTCACTACCATACATTAAAGTAGGCACTAACACAGCATTGTGAATTGCCATACGTGCCTTTTTGGACACATTCTGACTTTTCACAATAGAGTGTAGAGCCCCATTCACTCTATTTCCTGCATTCACTCGTCGTTCTATATCCTTATCATATCTACCATCCTTGCTAAACACACATCCCAAATACACAAACTCATCTACTTGTTCTACAACTCCCCTTCTATTCTTATTTCACATATCGTTTTACTTTCTTCTCTTTCAAAAACCATAACTTTCGTCTTACTTGCGTTCACTTTCATTCCCTTTTCTTTTAATGTCCT
>JAVANC010000021.1:1127459-1198305 GCA_033319125.1 Parnassius glacialis | reverse complement strand
TTTGTTGCAGCCTAGACAAATATTCATTCTGCCATCTATGCCAAAAATCCTGTAATAATCTCTGTGTATACTGCCAATGTGATAATCTATTTACTTGAATTTGCCTTAAGTCTGGTTCTGGAATGTTAATTGGAGCCTCACCAATTAAAAAATGTCCTGGAGTGAGTATCTCCAAAGAGTCAATGTCTGTTGTATCTATTGGACACAAAGGTCTAGAGTTCAAACAGACTTCTATTTGACACAGAGTGGTGGACATCTCTTCAAATGTAAGGTGGCTATTTAAAATCCTCTTTAGGTGGTATTTAATGGACTTCACGCCTGCCTCCCAAAGGCCACCAAAATTTGGACTGTATGGTGGATTGAAGTGCCATTGTGTACCATCTTCTGCGAGTATATCTGATAAAGATCCAGGAATTTCTAGTCTTGCCTGTTGCCACAAATCCTTTAACTCCCTGTTAGCTCCTATAAAATTTGACCCCTGGTCACTCCAAATATGACTACATTTACCTCTTCTTGCTATAAATCTTTTGAAGGCCCCTAAAAATGCATTGGTACTCATATCTCCAACCAGCTCCAAGTGAAGTGCCTTTGTAGCCATACAGATGAAGATGCAAATATATGCCTTATTAGTTTTGATTCCTCGACCTCTTGTCGTAAGAATTTGCAGCGGACGGCAAAATCGACTCCCGCATGTAAGAATGGTCGCGACGGTGTAACTCGTACTTCTGGTAAGTCACCCATAATTTGGGTCCTAGTGTTAGCTCGTTGTTTGGCACAAATAAGACACTTATGAATGGTAGATGTTATCAGTGACTTAACTCTTACTATCCAGAAGCGAGACCTTACATAGTTCATGGTTAGTTGAACACCTCCATGTAGGGTTTTTTTATGAGCATCACGTACAATCAGTATAGCCAAGTAATTTTGGTGACTTAATATCATTGGATATTTCATGTTCTCCGATATTGACGCATGTCTGAGTCTACCGCCCACCCTGAGAATATTCTTACTATCGAGAAAAGGATTTAAATTCTTTATCAAACTCTTGCTACTTATGCGTTTTCTTCCTTTAAGACATGTAATTTCATCTGCAAAATCTTCTTCTTGAGCAATTCTTACACCAATTTCTAGGGCAAGATTTAATTCTTCTGTAGAAATAGACTGAGTTATATCCTTTATTTTTTGCTTTTTAAATTTTAAAAATCTTTTGCAGTAACTGAGTGTCCTTAGCAATTCATTTAAATTATTAAACTCTCCAAAACGGCTAGTCCATGAACATCCTTTTGGTAGTAATTTATTTTCATTCTTAAGATTGGAGTTGATAATAATTTTTCGTTCTATATCCGTTTCTTCGGCACTTGATGTTTTCATTATCAAATGAACATCTTCCCGCTTTAACCAATCTGGGCCTTGCCACCACAGCTTACACCCCTTTAATTCGGGTAATATTAATCCCCGTGAAGCAATGTCGGCTGGATTCTCCTTGGATTGGACGTGATACCATTGGTCTCCACTATTCTCCAAAATAGTGACGACCCGGTTTCTTACAAAAGTTTGCCATCTAGATGGGTCCCCTTGCAGCCATGATAAAACGATTGTCGAGTCGGTCCAGGAATAAATCTGTGCAAGTGGTATGCGAGTAGCTTCACTTATTTGTTTTAGTAATTTTGACAACAGTAGCGCACCACACAACTCTAGTCGTGGAAGGGAAAGTGGCTTTACCGGTGCTACACGACTTTTTGCAGCAATAAGGTAAGTGGTGATAGTATCGTTTGTATGTTTAACTCTTAAATATGTAACTGCTCCATACGCTCTTATTGATGCATCGCAAAAACCATGTATTGTGACATTTTTTATATTTTTCTCTGTAGTACCAAGCCATCTAGGTATTTTAATCTCATTTAGTTGATTTAAGCCATTTCTTATGTCTAACCATTCTTTTTTTATTTCAGGTTCAACGGCATCATCCCAGGAGACTTTCTTTAGCCACAACTTCTGCATTATTAATTTTGCGGGGAGGAGTGTTGGAGTTAACCAGCCCAGTGGATCAAACAACCGTTGGATTTCTGCAAGTATTATTCTTTTAGTAATGATTTCAGAAGGCGTTGGTAAATTAACATTGTACTCCAGTATATCCTTTTCTATGTTCCAGGATAAACCAAGTGCTCTCACCATCCCATGTACATCTAAATCAATATTGATGAGAGAGCTTCGTTCGTTGGGTTCGAATTCCTTCAAAAAATCCAAACTATTAGACGCCCATTTTTGTAATTTAAAACCACCCTTTTGTAAAATATATGAAACTTCTATTGCAGTTCTTATTGCATTTGTGATATTATCTCACTTCTTCCATATGATGTAGTTTTAAATATTCTTCCATAACCTTAACATATTCCTCCTTTAATTTTGGGTTTTTGACAAATCGCTTTTCTAATTGTAGTAGTCGAGTTTTCGCTATATCTCTAGTGTTTCCCTCTAGTGACTTGTGGTTATCATTTTTGAATGGCAGCTTAACTATGTACCTCCCGTCTTCATTCATTGTGTAACTTTCTTTATATAATTGTTCACAGGTTTCTTCATCCTTCGTAAGTTTTTTAGAAACTTCAGGATCTATTTCCCACAATGTGTGTAGCATATCATCAAAATTGACGTGGTGATGCATTACCAGTATCTCATCCCGTACAGTATTATCTCGAACAGTCCCAAAAAGGATCCAGCCTAGGTTTGTTTCTTGCGCACATGGAGAACCAGGGGGTCCTTTGATTATATTATTCTTCATTATTTGGGCGTATACTTCAACTCCAAGCAGCATGTCTACTCGTCCTGGCTGGTTAAAACTAGGATCGGCCAGGATAAGTCCTTGTAGATGCGGCCAGCTTGATCGAGATAAGTGATAAAACTTGATGGTAGGAGAGTGGTTAAACGTGTAGACATCACATATGCGTTTATACGAAGCTTGAATTGGTGGTCATATTTAGAAAGAAGCTCGAGATGTACTTCATGTTTAACCCTTGTTTGTGTTGAACCAACTCCCGTTATGACTACATTACCCATTGCAGCCGTTCTTTTACACCTTAGCAATTGTACCGCTCTTTCAGTTATGAAGTTTGCCTGCGATCCTTGGTCAATTAAAGCGCGTAACATCGTCGTATGCCCGTTCTCATCTCTTACAGGTACTAATGCAGTAGCCAATAACGATGTGGATCTTCTTGTTGCTAAGTGTGATGATAATGCTACTTCTTCCTCCTTAACACCCTTGTCGTCCTCAAGGGGTTCCATGTAATTAAGGTGAGCTTGTATATTGTTTGGCTTGTTAACATCTTTTGGTTGGTGTAGTAATGAATGGTGTCGACGATGGCATATCTTACAGGACACATGTAGACGACATTTCATTGCAGTATGTCCTGGAGCCAAACAATTGTAACATAAGTTCTTATTTCTTACAAACTCAGACCTCTCCTCAGGTGTCAACTTTGCAAAATCTTTACAGTGACTTATAGTGTGTTCTTCATTACATTTTATGCAAGTTCTCGTTGGAGATACAGCAGACGTATGGAATGACCTTTCCTTTGTTGTTTTAGATTCCCGTGAAATGGATGAAGATGGCGTTATTAATTCTAATGTGCGGAACTTTGATTCCAAAAAACTTCTTAAATCCTTCCAGGTAGGTAACTCATTGTGATTGGTTTTGTAGGCATGCTCTTCCCATGCTTTATGTGAATCTGGGTCCAATTTCTGTACGACCAGAAATATTATTAATGGATCCCAAGAATCGGTAGATAACTGAAGGTTATTTAAACTATTTAAGCATTCCGTAGTTGTATCTAGTAATAATTTTATTTGAAAAGCTGTTTGTGCAATTACCTTTTTTTGTCCAAATAACCTTTTCATTATTGAGTTAACGATAAGCCTTTTATTTCCATACCTATCCTTTAATAAACACCATGCGTGTTCATAGTTGTCTTCTGTAATTTTAATATGTTTTAATAACGCTTCCGCTTCTCCGACTATGCTTGATTTTAAATAATGCAACTTTTGAACCTTACTGAGTGAACTGTTATCATGTACCAGCGACGAAAACAAATCATTAAAAGACGGCCATTCTTCATAACTCCCACCAAATGAAGGTAATTGTATTCGAGGTAGTTTGACTTCTGGCGGTGACGCCTGGCCTCCGGTCGCGCCCATGGCGTCCGTAGATTCCAACCTCCTAGATGGTATTACGCTCAACATGTCCTTCAAGTCACCCTTTAGACACAAGTACAAATCCTCGATGATGAAATAATCTTCGTTAACAAAATATGATATATTTGGCCTTTGTTCTTTGGGTACACACTTAACCAAGTCCTGGTGCGTCGATTTAAATGTTTGCCAATATTCTTCGATGCACTGTAATCTCGTTTCAATATAACCTTTTGTTAAACGTTGTTTCGGACACTTTTTTAAGTTTACTTGTGTCTTTTGTAAAAGAACTGCCGTTTCTTCTAATAAATTTAATAATTTTTCACTCATTTTCACGTTTTGTAATAGACTAAAGCACTTCAATTAAGAACGTTAACGATGTTTACAATATTGCACTTTACAAATTGTAGCTATTCAATCAATATCTTTAGCGAGGGCCTTGTGAATGCATTCCTATTGTTCTTAGTTGCCGGCCGCTCGATGTAGTAAACAACTATTGATCCGGCTCTAACTCGACCATATGTTGCTGTGTTTAAGGTTCACTTTGCACTGACTATAGATTGGTAAATAAAATAACGTCTTGCTCTGAGGAGTGTTTATTGCAAACTGATTCATCACAATCATATTTTACACGGCGCATAGAAAATGTATGTATGCATAATTATAAACCCAACAAATGGTGCTCCTGGTATTACGCTTATTACTGTTGCAACATCTCGCTTTACTTAATTTTGCTCGCTGCGCTACTTTGTTATGCTAGTACTTCAGCCGCCATAAGATTGTTAAAGTTTTACATTACATTATTGTTAAAAAAGCTTCAAGGCCGCTTAAACGCAATCCACCTAAGTCAAAACCCCCGTGTCAGAGACCGACTCGGAACACATGGATGGTAGTACTTCCAATTTACAATCGATCTACATAAATACTAATATAAACACAGGTCGTTTGAAAAGGAAGCGAGAAAGTGAACTTTCTAGTTCCGTGGAAGAGGTACGAGATATGTTTTCTAAATTTGCCTCAGATCAAAAAGTCAGATTAGAAACTCTAGAGTTGACGTTATCCGAAATTAAAATTTAAAATGAAAGTATGAACTTGACAATGTCTGCTTTATTGGATAAGTACGACGATTTTTAAAAGGAGTTGGAACATATTCAACGGGAACGTAAAGAACACATTTCCTACATTATGCATCTTGAAAATAAGGTAAAGCTTGACGGTCCTGTGCTACTAAATTAGAGATAAGAAACGTACCAAAAACTCCAAATGAAACTAAGCACGTACTTTCAGATGCTGTGAAAAAATCGGTAATATTTTAAATTTACAACATCAAACTGCCGATATAAAAGATGTCTACAGACTTTTCACTAAAAGGGACACTATCTAGCCGATTATTGTTGAGTAGAATTCAGTACTTACCAAACAGAGTATGTTGTAAAACCCTAAAAAACTAACTTTGGAAGAAATAAGAAATGAATTAAATACAGGTCTATTTGACACAAATTGTCCGAAAAACCTATATTTATTCCGGAAAGTCTCACTGCAAAGGGAAGACGACTATTTTTCCGGCGACATCATATAGATAAAACCTATCTACGTAAGAAAGAAGGAATGCCCCACATTCACATACAGAATGAGTCTGATCTTGCTAAACTAAAGGTATCAACAAACTGACTGGCTTCGAAAATCATTACGAATATTTTTGTTGCACTATGAATTCAATAACCGTTACTCAGAAATTGTTTTACTTGTATGTTTTTGTATTTTATAAATTGATTTATTTTGTTTTATTTGTGTTATGCAATCTAAAAAAAATACTTTCAGCTACACACTACCAAAATCAATAACATGTTTCGGTTTCAAAATACTTTCCCACATAATTTAGTATTTATTTATATTAATGTTAGACAAAAAATAATATGCTCATAAAGTGTTTCCTTCATAATTACATCTTATGTCCAGCTAATTTGAAAAATATTGGATATAGTAATATAGCCCTAGAATATAAAAAAATAATTTGGTCTATTTTCCATAATCATATGCTCTATATATCTCACACTTAAATGAACAATATTGTCTTAGAAATAGATAAAATATCTGTTTCTAAATCCATGGTTTGTAATGTTGATGACTGTCATAAATTTATATCACACCCAACAACAAGCCTCACTGTTATTACACAAAACATACGTAGCATCTCCGCTAATTTTGATAATCTACTCACTAAGTTGAATTGACTTAAGACTGAGTGTGACATTGTTGTCTTGACGGAGTGCTGGCTATCTTGTTGTCCTTTTGATCCAAACCTAGACGGAGACAGATCATATTTAAATAAGAGGTTATTTAATCAAAATGATGGTTTAACCGCCTACATTAAATACAACCTCAATGTTATTGTAGAAGAACCCGGTTGTCAGAACTCAAACTGCTTAATAATAAAAACTGGTAAACATACAGCTATTCTTGCCGCTTATAGATCCCCTTGATACAAAAATATTGATAACTTTCTACTATCTCTTAACATTATTTTACAAGATTTATTTCTTTTTAAAAATATGTTTATCATTAAAGATATTACCATTGATATCAGCCCTGATCAAATCTCTTTGGCACAATCGGAGTACTTAAATATTTGATCCTTTTACGGTATTCTACCAGAACATACATTCCCTACGAGACATTGCAGGACTGCCTTGATCAAGTGATGTTAAAAATCAAAAACCTAGCTATTACCATTGTATAACAAGCTAATGTCACAGATCACCAGGCAGTCCTGTTGTGTCAATCAACATAAACAAAATAGAAATTTTGCCTACAATACGTATAATAAAGTCGAAAAAAAAAGTTATCCTCAGAATTAGCTTATATTAATTTTGATCCAATCTACAGTACAAACTCTACCGATTTTTCAATGGAATACTTTGTCACAACTATTCAACATGTCATAACTATTAACTCTATCACTGTAAAATTATGAAACCAATTTGGTTTTAGAACTGGCAAATCAACTTGTAATGCGGTCCATTAACTTGTGGATCATGTTGTAAGGAATATTGACGCTGGCAGAAAAACAATAGGCATTTTTGTTGACCTAGCAAAGGCCTTAGACACAGTTTCGGTACCAATGTTACTAAATACACTAGATGGGCTAGGAATTCGAGATAATCAGCTAAAATGAATTAAAGATTATCTTTTAAATCGCCGTGTAGTGGCGGTTAAGAATTTCCACTACCCCATATTTTCCCGTGGGTGTCGAAAGGCGACAAAGGAAAACAGGCAGGGGGTGGGCAGCAGCATCTTCCCGGTAACGGCAAAAATACAATTAAAAAAACTGCGATTGCCAACCCGCTCGCCAAGCGTGGCAACTATGGCAAATAAGCCCCAAATGGATAAAGTTACTAAGACGGCCCCCAGTCCCCGGAGACCCCGCTATTCCTGGCAACGGTGGCGACCATGGTAATGGCGAGGCAGGGGGTGCTAAGAATCTCCGGTGGAGGTTCGGTTGCCACCTACCATGACTCGACCTGGCAACACACAAGGCACGCACCTTGAGGGCCGACGAGAATATTGTGGAGCTGGAGGAAGAGATAGACAAGTAACGCTGGCATATTATAGGATTATCCGAAGTCCGAAGAGAGGGGGAGGACACGGTAATCCTCGAATCTGGCAACTTGCTCTATTACCGGGTGGGCGACCATCTGTCCCAAGGAGGTGTCAGATTAATGGTCACAAGTCTCTCGTTAACAACGTTGTAAAGTTTGAGAGTGTGTCGACGAGGGTTGCGTACCTTATACTCAGAATCACCAAACGGTATTCGCTGAAGATCATACAGGTTTAGGCACCAACCTTGGCACACCCCGATGAGGAGGTGGAGGAAATGTATGAGGATATCTCTAGAGCCATGCATTCCTCCAAAACCAAATTCAATTAACATTCAATAAAAAAACAATTCAATACAGCTCGTATTGAAGAAGCGATCGAGCAGAATCAAGGCTCCAAAGTCTTTGCCAGAGATCTGTCTGCCAGAAAGAGCCAACTGTCAAAGCTGAAGACCGAATGTGGCAGCATCGTTTCCGGGGCACATGAGATTTTGAGTGAGGTTGAGAGGTTCTATGGGCAGCTGTACACGTCATCGTTGGAGCCACACGCAAGTTTGAGTAACGATCCAAGAGCGAGTCTTGTCCGAAATTATTCCGATGATATCCCGGACGTCAGTCTGAGCGAGATTAGAATGGCTTTCTAGCATCTTAAAAACGGCAAGGCCCCAGGCGAGGATGGAATTACAGCAGAGCTTCTGAAATCGGGTGAAAGACCGGTACTTGAAGTCCTTCAGAAGCTTTTTAATTCTGTCTTCCATGGTGACATTACACCGGAGGCGTGGAGCAGAAGTGCGGTGATCTTGTTCTTCAAGAAAGGCGACAATGCTTTTTTGAAGAACTACAGACCGATTTCCCTTCTGAGCCGCGTCTACGTGCTGTTTTTGAGAGTCATTACGAATCGTCTCGCGTGCAGACTTGACGACTTCCAGCCTCCCGAACAAGCCGGTTTCCGAAAAGGCTTTAGCACCATTGACCACATACATACCCTTCGGCAAATTGTACAGAATTTAGAGGAGTACAATTTGCCACTATGTCTGGCGTATGTGGACTATGAGAAAGCCTTTGATTCTGTCAAAATTTGGGCGATGCTGCAGTCTCTTTAGCGGTGCCAAGTTGACTGTCGGTATATCGAAGTGCTGAAGTGCTTGTACAGTAGGGCTACGATGGCTATCCGAGTACAAAACCAGAGTACGGAACCTATCCAATTGCAGAGAGGTGTAAGACAGGGTGACGTCATATCCTCGAAACTCTTCACCGCTGCATTGGAAGACGTTTTCAATCTTCTGGACTGGAAAGGAAACGATATCAACATCAATGGCGGGTACGTCACTCACCCTCGATTTGCCGACGATATAGTCTTTATGGAAGAATCGCTGGAGGACCTAAGCACCTCCAGCTCCACCTCAATAGTGCTTCCTAACGGATAGGTCTTAAGATGAACATGGACAAAACAAAGATCATCTTTAATGTCCATGTCACAGCTATGCCGGTAGTTATTGGGAGCACTAAGCTCGAATTTGTTGACGAGTATGTTTACCTGGGACAAATGGTCCGACAAGGTAAGTCCAACTTCGACCGAGATGTCAATCGACGGATTCAACTCAGTTGGGCAGCGTTCGGGAAATTACGGCACATCTTCTCGTCAGGTATACCTCAAAACTTGAAAACGAAACTGTACAACCAGTATGTGTTGCCAGTGATGACATACGGAACTGAGACGTGGTCCTTCACTGCTGGCCGGATGAGGAAGCTCAAGGTCGCTCAGCGAGCTATGGAGAGGGCTATGCTCGGAGTTGCTCTGCGTGATAAACTCAGAAATGAGGATATCCGCAGTAGAACCAGAGTGACCGACATAGTCCAACGGATTAGTAAGCAGAAGTGGAAATGGGCCAGCCATATAGCTCGAAGAACCGACAACTGATGGGGAAGAAAGATTCTCGAGTGACAGCCTCGTACCGGCAGGCGAAGTGTAGGGCGTCCCCTCATTAGATGGAGTGACGACCTGGTAAGATATGCAGGAAGTCGATCGATGCAGGTGGCTCAGGACCATGCTTTGTGGCATTCCTTGGGGGAGGCCTATATTCAGCAGTGGACTTGTGAAGGGCTGTAATGATGATTATGATGATGGTTCAAATCGCTGCCAATGCACCAAGATTGATGGCATTATTAGTGATGACCTATCTATTACTTATGGTGTGCCGCAAAGTAGTATAGTAGGGCCAACATTCTTTCTAGTCTATTTAAACGACCTTTGTGATCTTCGTCTAGAAGGTGGAAAAATTATTTTTTATGCAGATGACACTGCGCTCTTGTTCTCAGCCGACAAGTAGGACGATGTTTATAGAATGGCTCAGGAGGGCTTTAATACTGTGTGTCACTGGTTAAAGTTCAATGTGTTGACTGTAAACGCCGAAAAAACCGTCTTCATACCTTTCTCTATGCAAAAAACCACCTCATCAACTCTTTCGCCTTCTTTGATTGCGCATGATTTCTGCATTGTTGATGTATGCCATTGCCCTTCACTCACTGCTACCAATATGGTTAAATATCTTGGTATTATTATAGATAAAAAAAAATCATTCCAACCTTGTGTTAATTTAATTAGTGCGAGGTTCAGAAATCTGATATACGTCTTTCAAAATATAAGGAATATGGCAGATCCTAAATTAGTTAAACATATCTACCTGGCTCTTGGACAATCTATAGTGGGTTACGGCCTTACTGTATGTGGAGGTGCACCAAAAACGACTATTAAAGCACCTGAAATAGCTCAAAGAGCTATTCTTAAAGTAAGCACTTTTCGCCCGTATTTGTTTCCTACGTACCTCCTGTATCAATCTTGTGAAGTCCTCTCAGTTCGCCAATGTTCATCTTCCTCACTGTTTTGAAACAACACGCAAGCTCTCATACAATTGCCATTTCCAAACGCCGCAGAGATATAACTTTCCCAAATAGACCAACATTTAAACATCTATTCGCACATAAATATTTTCCGTTTTTAAGTCCATATCTACTCGTATATTCTAAAATAAGTAAAATTGTGGACATACGAAGCTTAATTATTAGAGAGTATGTCGTGAAGCGACAATTAAAGAGAAGGAAAACCTAACCTACGATCAGCAAAACAACCAAATAGACCAAGACAATAATATATTTAAGTTTTTAAAAGAGTATTTACAATTTTATATATCAAAAATGGAGTATAAATGTGAGGATGGATGATGTGATTTACAAACTATTTTTTAAAAAAAAAGGTAATAAAAAAAAAGATTTATGTCGTAGCTGAGTCCGAAGATCCCAAGCGTGCTCTCAGCGCCTGGAACGAGCACGCACGGCGTAGGTGGGGTAGGCGTGGGCGTCTCTAGGCGACGACCTCAGGTGAATGCGGCGATTGCAGGATCGGCGACTTCAGCCCAGACAGGAGCTTGCAGGATCCTCAGCGACTTCAGACAGCGCAGTGGCCTGCAGGATCCGGTGACTGCAGGCGGGACAGAGGTTTGTAGGTTCCAGTGATTTCGGGCGGAACAGAGGTCTGTAGGTTCCGGCGACTCCAGGTAGAGTAGAGACTTGTGGGATCTCGGCGACTTCAGGCAGAGCAACGTTTTGTAGGATCCGGCGACTTCAGGCAGAGCAACGGATCGTAGAGTCCAGTGGCTTCAGGCAGGATAGAGGCTTGCAGGATCCCGGGCTGAGCGGCCCCGGGATAAGGCCTTTAGAAGATGCTTCCGATACGAGAACTGAAGCAAGACTGAATTTCTTCACCGATTGTTCGGCTTTTATATATTTCTAGAGAGAACGGAAAAAATTATTTAAATTAAAAGGAAATTTATTGTAAATGACCTAGAGCAAAAGAGTATTTATGTGAAAATATCGAGATAAAACATTATATCGGTAACGAATTTGAATAAAAATTGCCATGACAACGGTATAAATAGTAGTTGTCATAAAAACCAATTTTTGGTTTTTGGACTTTTATTAAGAAATTATTACATTTAAGTATGAATTGAGATATGATTCACATAGGAAAAACTTATGCACGGCTGCGTGCATGAAGCCTGACATTGTAGAGTTACAGAGAATTCAATAAAATACCATAAAAGGTAAGACTTCATTGACAGCTATTTTAAAAGTGATAAATAGTGTGAAAATACGAAGTAAAATGATATGTTATTGTGTAAAAACGTTACAGGATCCTATAGAAATAAAGGTGATGCAAAATATAAATGCAGAAAATCAAAAACAGAATGAAAAAAATAGTATAAAGTGATGCAAAACATGAATGCAGAATATCAAAACAGAATGAAGAATTAGTGTACAATGAAATGTAAGTAGTATAACACTACATTTTCCCCCCGACCCTGGAAAATTTTTGACTCAGCAAAAATTTTGATATATACATTCTAAAATAAACCATAAAAACACAGCTTTGCAGAAACAGGCATCAACAGGCAAAATCAGCTATACTATCTCTTACATTCATCATCTGCATTCAGGTAAGGGTGGAGTTCACATTCAATGACTACCACTCTAAAAGTGTGTTTTCAAAACGACATTAAGGCTTATTTAAGGAGTAGTCAACCGCTCCTGTGTGGGAAAAAAAAAATTAGTCGAAGAAACACCACTCTTAGAAGTGTGTTTTCAAAAGGACATTCAGGCTTATTTAAGGAGTTGTCAACCGCTCCTAAGTGAAGATAAAAATTAAAGGAGTAGTCAGCTGCTCCCAAGTGAAGATAAAGGTAAAGAAATACCTCAAGTAAGCTTTAGTCGCTATGACTTAAGTAAAGATTAAGAACGGCCAGAGCGGTAGGGCTCAAAGCCAGAGATCAGCAACATCACCAACGAGATGTGTCTGAAATAAAAATAAAAAGTGACGATTAACCAACGAAAGTTCGAGGACCTAAAGTAAGATGTGTTGAAGAACACTGGATCATCAAACAAACAAACAAATTAAAAGAAATAAAAATAATAAGGTGAAAATGATGGTGATATTTATACATATATACAAATTAATAGTAAATAAAAGTTAAGAAAATTTATGATTTTACATTTTTAATGTGCCACTTGCCTCTAACTCCATTAGGGTCTTCAAGCACATAGACTAGTGGTGACAGTTTAGCTATCACTTTGCACTTGATGAACTTAGGGACAAGTTTAGCATTAAAGTATGCGCCGGCATCGCTTAAAACATGGTTTTTACGCCAAACAGTGTCTCCCAAATTGAATTCTTTAAAAGACCGACGAAGATCATAGCGAGCGCTACTTTTAGCGTGAGCTATGTGAAGTTTAGTTTGAACTTTGTGAAATATAGATGAGAGGAGACCAGCATTAGACGCGTAAATATCACGAGGCATAAATACCAATTCCTCGAGGTTCTGAGTTGGAGTATAGAAGGAACCACAAGGTATTGTTTCCCTACCAAAGACTAAAAAATTTGGAGTAAAACCAGTAGCTACATTTGTAGCGCTGTTCATTGCGTACTGAATCTTAGCAAGATGGTTGTCCCAGGATCTATGATCGTCTCCTACTAGAGATGCTAGAGCTGTAATAATTGTGCTATTAAACTTCTCCGTAGGATTAACCTGAGGACAATATAAAGCTGTGTGAAAAATACAAGGAACATTATAAGAATTTAAAAATGAGTGGAATTCTCGCGACTGAAATTGAACAGCGTTGTCCATTATAATAGTTTGAGGAATGCCATGAACTAGAAAAACTGAATTTTCCAAAACATTAATAATATTAGCTGAAGTAGCACGTTTAAGGGGAAAAATCATAGTATATTTAGTAAAATTGCAGTTAATCACTAGAATATACTGATTTCGTCTTCGAGTCATTGGCAATGGACCCATAAGATCTAAGGATATAGTTTGAAAAGGTCTGGAGCAAAGTTTGGGTTTACCCATAAGACCATAGGGAGAATGATTAGGGTGTTTGTAGGTTAAGCAGGTTTCACAAGTCGAGATTAATTCAGCAATGTCCTTAAACATACCAGGCCAATAGTATTTTAATGATATTTTCTTGAATGTTTTGAAGATACCAAGATGGAGTTCTGAAGGGGAACCATGGTTAGCTTCAATAAGTGCCTGTCTATCTTGAGGTAGTGGAACTTCTTTCCAAATAAAGTCATCGTTTAGACGATCGGGAGAATGGATACAGCGGTAAAGTTTGTTATCCCTGATAGTGTAGTTGGGATATGCGTCTGGATTGTTGGAACATCCGAGAAAAATTTTGTTGTAGTGTTCAAGTCTACGATCAGGTGGTTCTTCAATCGTAATGGGATGTACGCCTTGAGGTGAAGTTTCTCGTGTATTAGGACGTTCTTGATTTTTATGTCTTGATAATAAATCTGGAACAACATTATTCTTTCCTTTTTTATGTTTTATGACAAAGTTAAAGCATGATAAGCGTAAAGTCCAGCGAGCAAGTCTTCCTGATGGGTTTGATAAATTCTGAAACCATTTAAGCGCAGCATGATCAGTATATATTGTAAATTCTTTACCATTGTCTAGGTAACATCGCCAATGTTCTAATGCAGTTATTACAGCCAATGTTTCTCTTTCAGTAGTTGAGTAGTTCCGTTGATTTTTATTTAGTGCTTTACTCATGTAAGCAATCACGACTTCTTTATCATCTTTTTGTTGGGTAAGCATTGCTCCTATGCCATAATTTGATGCATCACAATGTACAGAGAAGGGTAGTTCGAAGTTAGGGCAAGCAAGGACAGGAGCAGTTACCAAGGCTTCTTTAAGTTTCTGGAAAGCAGCTGCAGCTTGTGAATTCCATAAAAATTTAGGAGCGTTCTTCCCGGAACAGGTTAGTTGGTTGAGTGGAGAGGCAATAGTGCTAAAGTTTGGAATGAATCTTCTGAACCAGCTGCAGGTGCCTATGAATCTTCGTACTTCTTTTCTGCAAGTAGGTACAGGATATTCTAAAATAGCTTTTATTTTATCTGGATCTGCACGTAAACCATACTCGTCCACAAGAAAACCAAGGTATTTCAGTTCTTTCTTGAAGAATTGACTCTTCTCAAAGTTAATAGTTAGATTGGCATATGATAGTTTTTCATGAACTTTCATGAGAAGCGATATGTGTTCATCAAAAGTCTCACTAATAATAACAATGTCGTCCAGATAGCAAAATACCTTGTTCTCAAATTCAGGAGTAAACAGCATATCCATTAATCTTTGTAGAGTTGCAGGTGAGTTGGTGAGGCCAAAAGGCATTACTTTAAATCTAAACATACCTCTTCCTGGTACATAAAAGGCAGTTTTATCTTTATCCGCAGGATTCAAGGGAATTTCCCAAAATGCTTTTGCAATGTCAATGCTTGATAAGTATTTGGCATTCTTCAGGTTGTCCAAAATTTCGCTTATTAGTGGCAACTTATAAGCATCACGACGTGTAATTGAGTTAAGCTTCCTGCTGTCAACACAGAAACGCCATTCACCATTCTTCTTCGGAGTGATGAGAACTGGAGATAACCAAGGACTTTCGCATTGTTCAATGACCTTCCATCCCAGCATCTTGTCAACTTCATTAATTAACGCCTTTTGTTTTTCAGGAGACAGTCTATAACATCTTTGTTTGATTGGAAGAGAATCACCAGTATCAATCTTGTGGGTGATTAAATGTGTGCTTCCCAGGATACCTTTTTCCTCAAAAGAAATTGTTTTGAAGCGTTGGATGATGTCGTTAGCGATGTTCTTTTGGTTAGGAGTTAAATGCTCATAAGGTAAAACTTTAGTATCTTTAGTTTCGATAGCAGAACATTTAGATTCTGTAAAGTTAAGAGAAGATAAAACACTAGGTAAAAGATTAAATTTTCTCCAAAAGTCAATACCTAATATTAGCGAAGGAAATATTTCAGGGAAAACATAAGCTTTAATTAAATGAGTTTGATTATTAAAATGAACAGGTAAGTCAAAATAACCCAAGGAATTAATTTTTTGATTATTAGCAGTAGAGACAGTAATAAGATCTGACTTGAAAAGTTTGCAGCCCAGTTTAAGAATTTCCAAATGAGAATTATTACCCAGAATAGTTACTGAACTGCCAGAATCTAGTAAACCAGATAAAGTTAAGTTATAAATTTTGACATTAACGAATGGACGATATTAACGAATGGACGATTAAGATCTTGTTCCTTGGAGTAGAGTGTAGAAGAGATTTTGTAACAAGAAAAGAAGTTTTGAATTGTTTTAATCCAATTAGTCCAATCGTCGTTATCAAAGTTTAAGTTACTTTTCAAGTCAGTAGTTAGTTTTTTGAACTAGTATTAGGTTTGGGAGAACAAGTAGGGCAATCTGCAGTTTTAAAACCTTTAAGACCACATTTGAAACAAATCACGAATCGTGGTTGAGTACAGGTGTTTAAAGAATGACCTTGTTTACGACAGCGAACACAAAAGGAGCTTTCTTGAGGAGCTTTGGTTTGAGAGAGACTATTAACTTGCCTAGAAGGGTATTTGTAGGATGAAGTGAATTTATTCATGAGGGGAGGAGAAGGTCTTGAGTTATTAGAAAAATCTGAAGAGTCAACTGAACTTGAAGTGGAATGCTTGTAGTTGAATTCAGAAATAAGAGGACTTTGTTGTACATTTGGTTCTTTAAATTGTTTGTCTCTGTCTAGGAATTTTTCATAGTTTTGGCAAGTAGCCAAAAGAGAGTCGATAGAGTCAATGTCTTTTAGAGCTACGAAGACAGAATAACATGGGCGAATATTCCTCAAAATAATCTCCAATTGTTCTGTTTCAGAAAGTTTCTTCGAAAGACGAGAAAACATTCCAGACATGATGGAAATATAGATGACAATAGGTTCATCTCGACCTTGAGTTCGATTCCTAATCGCTTCTAAAAGTTTGTGATCATAATCAAAACCACCAAAGTCTTTGATTAATAATGAAGAAAGTTCGTTCCACGTTAAGTTTGGATTCTGATTATATTTAAATCTGAACCAATGAAGAGCATTGTCAGTGAAAATTTCAAACGCTTGTGAAATCAACAAGTCTTTGGACAAGCCACGAGCTATACAGTATTCTTCCAGTTTTTGAAGAAAGGATCTTGGACAGCTTTTACCATTGAAGGTGTGTCTTTTCAGATCTTTGAAGACGTTGGATGGAGAAAAAGATTGAGGTGGTGGTGGAGGATACGGGGTATGGACCTGAATAGAAGTTTGAGAAACAAGAGGGAGTTCCGTGACAGTCGGGTCAACCGTAACAGTCGGGTCATCAGGAGGGTCAAGTGATGGAACGTCATTTTCAGTTGAAGGTGGAGTCAAGGATTCGAATTGTTTAGCCATAGCGTCATATTTCATCTTCAAAGTCTCGAAATTAGCTTTAAAGTCTGGATATAAGTCAGTATCTATTCGCTCTAATCTGTAAAAAACATGGTTAATAAAAGTTTCTATTAGTCGTAAATATTTGGTTTCACCTTGTAAAAATTTTTTAATTTTACAGTCCAGATAGGTCAATGTAGAATCAATTTGAGACAAGTCATCCTCGATCGGAATTGGAGAAGTCAGAATATCTTCAGGGTGAGAATTCGCAACTAAACGTAAAACTTGTTTTTTTAGAAGCAAAACAGTATTAGCTGGTTCCTCACATCTAATCTTCACTTCGTATTCAAGTTCGGCCTTGTTAAGGAATTCGTACTTAATAACCCTTTTCATTGTTATAATTACGTGTAAAGTTAAGTTTAAGAAATAAAAATATTATTAAAAATCGTACCTCTAAGTTATCTAGAATAAAAAATATTATAGTGATGAATGTAACTTAGAGTGATGAATGTAAATGAAGTGTTATTTGTAGGCCTAAATATAATCCAAATAAGTTGAAAAACTAGAAGAAGTTTTGTTTTAGAATTTTGAAGGTATGAAAAGGATGTGTAAATGAATGATGAATAGTAAGTTAAGAACAAAAGGGAAAGCAATTAAATCAAAAGGAACTAGACAAGGCGCAGTAAAGGTGAAGAATTAAGGGAGAAAGAGGACTTTTACGTTGGGCGCCAAACTGTCGTGAAGCGACAATTAAAAAAGAAGGAAAACCTAACCTACGATCAGCAAAACAACCAAATAGACCAAGACAATAATATATTTAAGTTTTTAAAAGAGTATTTACAATTTTATATATCAAAAATGGAGTATGAATGTGAGGATGGATGATGTGATTTACAAACTTTTTTTTAAAAAAAAGGTAATAAAAAAAAAGATTTATGTCGTAGCTGAGTCCGAAGATCCCAAGCGTGCTCTCAGCGCCTGGAACGAGCACGCACGGCGTAGGTGGGTAGGCGTGGGCGTCTCTAGGCGACGACCTCAGGTGAATGCGGCGATTGCAGGATCGGCGACTTCAGCCCAGACAGGAGCTTGCAGGATCCTCAGCGACTTCAGACAGCGCAGTGGCCTGCAGGATCCGGTGACTGCAGGCGGGACAGAGGTTTGTAGGTTCCGGTGATTTCGGGCGGAACAGAGGTCTGTAGGTTCCGGCGACTCCAGGTAGAGTAGAGACTTGTGGGATCTCGGCGACTTCAGGCAGAGCAACGTTTTGTAGGATCCGGCGACTTCAGGCAGAGCAACGGATCGTAGAGTCCAGTGGCTTCAGGCAGGATAGAGGCTTGCAGGATCCCGGGGCTGAGCGGCCCCGGGATAAGGCCTTTAGAAGATGCTTCCGATACGAGAACTGAAGCAAGACTGAATTTCTTCACCGATTGTTCGGCTTTTATATCTTTCTAGAGAGAACGGAAAAATTATTTAAATTAAAAGGAAATTTATTGTAAATGACCTAGAGCAAAAGAGTATTTATGTGAAAATATCGAGATAAAACATTATATCGGTAACGAATTTGAATAAAAATTGCCATGACAACGGTATAAATAGTAGTTGTCATAAAAACCAATTTTTGGTTTTTGGACTTTTATTAAGAAATTATTACATTTAAGTATGAATTGAGATATGATTCACATAGGAAAAACTTATGCACGGCTGCGTGCATGAAGCCTGACATTGTAGAGTTACAGAGAATTCAATAAAATACCATAAAAGGTAAGACTTCATTGACAGCTATTTTAAAAGTGATAAATAGTGTGAAAATACGAAGTAAAATGATATGTTATTGTGTAAAAACGTTACAGGATCCTATAGAAATAAAGGTGATGCAAAATATAAATGCAGAAAATCAAAAACAGAATGAAAAAAATAGTATAAAGTGATGCAAAACATGAATGCAGAATATCAAAACAGAATGAAGAATTAGTGTACAATGAAATGTAAGTAGTATAACACTACAAGTATAGAAGGAAACTATTTGAATATATTCATAAACTGGACTATAATGAAACCGAACAATTACTCAATGTACCTCGTTAAATTTTATATTCAACCAAAATACACACATACTAAGTCATATTACACACAAGGAGGCTTGCCTATATTCTACAGCTTTAAATTACTTATTGGTAAGTGATCTGTTTTGTATACACTGAAATGTATAATCATAAAGGGAAGAGCGCTGCTGTCTGAAACACAGATATTAAGTTATCTAGTTCAGACACAGATGTTCAGTGAATTGTATTTATTTATTATTAAGCTGTATCTCAAAGTGCTTGTATCCTAGAAATTGAGATATACTTTTTGCTTGATATAATAAATTATTATTATTATTATAACCTGAATATTATTTGTTGGAAGCGCTTCGAAATCACCGCCATGTTTTTCTTTTTGTTCAAAAAAAGACTAACAATGCTATTAATATTCCTTTTAAGCTCTCCTGGTTAGCAAAAATGCTAGTTATTAGTGGTTCACTGGTTGAATGGCGGATTCGGACCAACGATCTTTTGAGTTCGCGGTCCACGCCCTGCCATTAGACTGCTGTCGCTTCGAAATCCATCTATTTACTTACATATTAACGCTATGTCAACAACTAAGGTGAGGCATTTTTCATACTGCGATCATCTATCCTCCTGCCGGGTGTAACAGTTATACAGCTATCAACTGGTCACAGGATGATGATGATCTTGGTAATAATCTGTGTGGCACAGTCTATACATAGACTAGCGCAATGATAAGTATTTTAATATTGTTAATATTAACTTAAAAACGAAACTTCGGTATATCGATATATGTATACACTATGATATACAGCACTAATGAAAGGTTTATAAATTCTTTTAAGTCTCGTCTTCATTACATACACCCCAGTCATCTTCATAACATGCAATCTGGATAAGAGGATGAATGAAAGCGGACGGAAAAGCATGTAGGTGTGTGTAGCGCGACTGAGTAATATGAATAGATGTGCAATGAACCTTACTTATCAGCAGCAGAGGTAACAAGCAAAATATATATAGTGTAGTAGTGTAGGTTATACCCGAATTATTACCCAGATATAAAAAGTTTAACTTTAACATTTTGAAGAAATATCAAATAGGTTTTTATAGGAGTAAGGGGGATAAGCAATAGCATAGCCTAACTGATCGTAAGTGGAATCTACGACACATAGATATTTTAGTCTATAGTCGATTAAATTCAAAATTCAAAATGCGTTGTTAACCCTGACGACTAAATTGGAATGAATTGTTACTAGTAAAAAGATTTTATCGATTTTAGAACGCACATCATGGAAAACAGATAAACGTTATGTTGTAGCTATAGTACGACCTCATCGTGGCTTTACTATCACAGAAAATAGAGAATAAGATTGTTTTCTATATACAAATAATTTTAGTGAAACAGAAAGAGAAACTTTTTTATTCAATATAGATTATAAATAATACTTATTGAAAGTCACTCCATTGTTTAATTTCCGTTGGTTTGTAAAAAAACCTCTGTACTGGAAAGAACCAGCAAGAAACCCAGCGAGACTTTTTTTAAACAAATTAGAAATAGCTTGGTAGCGATCACCTCATTACCAGGGGTTATTATCATCCATAATAATCCTTTTTATACAAACATAGTTATATAATAAAAACAATTTGAACTTTGAACAGATCAAATTTTGTGTATTTTCTGGAACTTTATTGTAAAGGCGTATACATTGCCCCTAGAATGAATTAGGAACTCGATGGAGTCGAGTAACTGGTACTACTAGCTTGAGTCTGTTCATAGTGTTTACAGAATGAATATCAGTTATTTTTGTAAAACTACTTTTATTTTTGTGTACGTACATTAACTTTTCATAAATAAAAGGCTAAAGTTAAAATATTAATTTCCTTTAATTTTTGTTGCAGCAACTATTTAGGCTTTAAATCATAAATTGCTTTTATGACTTCTGTAAAACAAATGCCACAAATGCCAAAACACATGCTCACAACTTTTACGGTAGATGAACTGAATTGCGAGACTTGATGATTTTTACAAGTTATGTTTTTGAAAGCATCTCATTTTTTTGTAGATAGTTATATCTAGGTACCTATCTACACCTATTATTCCATTATATTATACATATATAGGTACACTGATTTATTCACTACAAATATAACTTTGTAATCCTATATATTTATATGGGATTACAAAGTTATTTATGCAATTTGTATATCTCGAAAACTGGACCACAATTGCAAAATATTTTAGTTTTTCCTTAATTAATATACAAAACAATAATTGTATACCAAATTTAAAGCTTCTGTGTCTGCTAGAAGTGCCTTAGAGTTTTGATGATCGGTCAGTGAGTGTGACAAAATTAAGAAACTTTTACTTGTAATAATTCTTAAACTACTAGTTCAAATTTAATGAAATTTAAAATATACCGAGCTAATACAATGCCTACTTGATTACTGAAAACTCAGGCTTCTAGTTTTATCCACAAAGAAGTTAAAGGGTTTCGAATATGGCCTGAACTCTTGGAGAAAAGAATAGTACGGCCGTGCCGCTTTTTTGCTCGACTTGGCGGAGGCATTGCCGTGCCTCCAGATGCCCCCAGATATAATTTCAGTGTTAGCTGCGTATTCCCACAGCAAAATACCATACAACATTATGCTATGGAAATAACCAAAGTAAACTAATCGAGCTGTTTCATCACTGGTAAGATTTCTAATCTTTTTTACAGTGCAGAATTAAGTCTGCTCGTTAGTTTTTATATATGGGGGCTCCATTGAAACTTCGCATCTAGTGTGATTCCAAGAAAAATGGTAGTATTGACAAGACTCAGTTCTCCCACATTTAAATTACTAGATAGGGAAAGCTAGCGCTTTGCCGTAGGAATCAGACTAGGAGCGACGATTTGTCAACCTCATCAGCGACCCTGTGGTAGCAGAATCGACAAGTTTGGGCTCCACGGACTTTTATGTAAGTAAAGTGCTGGTAGGTTTTCACAGCACGGTTGAACAACATCATCCGAAGAGGTCATACGTCTATAAATGTTCCCTTGGTTTTAGAGCCTTGTGGAATATTTAAAGATGATGGTAAGAGACCCGACGGCATGACATTGATCCCTTGGGGGGGGGAGGGGGGGGGGGGTAAAGCCCTGACGTGGGTTGCTAAATGTGTTGGGATACTTTCACGGCCTCTTATCTCAGGGGTACTTCGTTTAGAGCTGGGGTGGCATCAGAGGCAGCTGAACTGAGTAAGTGGCGCAAATATGAGTCTCTGAGAGATGACTACATATTTGTGCCATTTGCTGTAGAGACTATCGGTCCATTGGGTTCACATGCGGTAAATTTCCTAAAAGAACTCCATCTGCGGTTAGTCGTTGCTGCTGGTTCTTTTAACGCTCAAATGCTAAGTACAGCCATTCAGCGGGTAAACACAGCTAGCGTTCTTCGTACGATACCGCGGGGAGTAGGACTGTATGATAATTAAATTACTAGTTTTAGGTTTTTTTTTTATTAAAGTTTTTAATATTGTATTTAATAGAATAAAATAATTTTTATGAAATATATATTATTACATCATACTTATTAAAAAAAGTTTTTTCAAATAACCTTATTACCTACTATACTTACAATTTTCTGATAATTTTATGTCAAACTGTCAAAAAATTATAGAAAATCCAAAAGGGAACAACTCATAATGCTCCTAACTATGATCGTGAAAAAATTAAAAAATATGTAAATGGTAGTTTTATTCGTCAGAGTTCCATTAGCAGTCACCAAAGTACACCTTCAAGTCATTACATCAATTTCGAAGGTAAGGTATCATCATAACTAACAAAACGAGTCCAAGCTCGGCACACCTATTACTAATACTACTCTTTGAGGAGTTGCAGTAGCAGATACCAAAATACACCTTCAGGTCACTCCACTAAATCCAAGACGGGAGCTAAAAAATAAAAAATATACGCGATCGAGAAGCATTCGCTGATAATTGGTCAGCTTATATAAATATTTGGTCAGTTTATTTTTAATATTATAAAATATAAATAGGTTGGTATTGTCGTAACGCACATGCTTTGGGACGGTTATTTGTGTCATGACAGTGAGCACTTACGCACTCTTTACTATGAGCGAGACGGGGGGGGGGGGGGGGGGGGAGGGGAATATTTTTTTTATATATTTTTGAGAAAAAAACTTAGACATTTTCTTCTATCAAATATATAATAGTGGAGAAAGAAATAGGATATTTTTATAAACTACGTGAAGGTGAAAGTGCATGCATGGGATTTGGGGGATGATAGGTAACTAGCTTATTTTATAATAATTTTATATACACATGATTTTTAGGGTTCCGTACCTCAAAAAGAAGAAACGGAACCCTTATAGGATCACTTTTTGTCCCTCTGTCTGTCTGTCAAGACCCTTTTTCTCAGGGACGCGTGGAGATATCAAGTTGAAATTCATTTCAAATACTAAAATCTACTGTTTCTTCGAGCTGTGAAAAAATCAAACTGCTAAGCTAACACAATCAAAACATACAGCCGTTTATGCCGCAAATTTTCGACATTCGCAAGGGAATCAAAACCTACAGGGTCAAAACCTACTTCCCGTGAACTTAGAATCTTGAAATTTGGTACAAAGCAACGTTTTATAGCACAGACAAAGGAAAAATTGCGAACAGCATAAATTTTTAGTTACATCATATAATAAAAATATTTTTAATAATTTTAAACTTATGTTATGCCTACGGATTTGTTCGGCACCCTCGGTGCGCGAGTCCGATTCGCACTTGGCCATTTTTTTAATTAGAAATATTTTATTTTCATCAAAAATTTCTATGAAAATTAATTTCTAAAATATATTTATTATAATTTAAGTTTTTATTATTTTAAGTTAGCGTTAATTGTTTAAAATAATAAGTATGAGAGCGAATGATCAAGTTGCTCTCTGGCTTACGCAATTTATCATTATCAATAATAAGACAAAGTAACGCACTATACATGCAGTATACTGAAATTACACTTCGACCACACCGTAACACGTCTTTTACACGTATTTTATAGACGCTCCGACAAACACACATATATATATATGTGTATATATATAAGTTAAATAGCAATATATAATAGTTGAAAAAATTAATCAAAACTAAACAAAACAAAATGTTACTACCATTTACATTCCATGACAAAATTTTACTACCATTTACATACATGATAGATGAAAAGTTTTAAAAATAGATTGAGTTACAATTAACCGTCCCAAAGCATGCGTTTTACGACAATGCCAACTTATTTAATTTTTTTTTAATATTAAATTAAACTGACCAAATATTTATATAAGCTGATCAATTATCAGCGAATGCTTCTCGATCGCGCATATTTTTTATTTTTTCACGAATGAGGTGCTAAAATTTCTCAATGACCTTGAAAAACTTTAACCCTTAATAAAAATGTTTCTAACGCTGACCAATTAATAAGATCAACTGACCTTTTATGACCAATTTCTGACCTTTCAGATGGTATAATTGGTAAATCGAAATTCCGCACATGAGGTGCTAACATCGCGGAGCTCAACTTATTTAATTTTTTTAATATGAAATTTAACTTGACCAAATATTTATATAAGCTGACCAATTATCAGCGAATGCTTTTCGATCGCACATAATTTTTATTTTTTTCGCGAATTAGGTGCTAAAATTTCTCAATAACCTTGAAAAACTTTAACCCTTAATAAAAAAAAAATCTAACGCTGACCAATTAATAACACCGACTGACCTTTTATGACCAATTTCTGACCTTTCAGATGGTATAATTGGTCAATCGAAATTCCGCACATAAGGTGCTAACATCGCGGAGCTCAAGACGGGCTTAGCTTTCCATTGACGTCCGGCGAGTTGGAGGTTGATATTTTTTTACAGAAAGGTTACATTCAGAAAAAAATGTTGAAAATCATTTTTTTGCAATATTTATGTCAATCCCTACCGTAAAACTGACGCCATTTTGTATTGTCATTGTCATCGTCAGTAGGGATGTTGATTCTTTCCGAATTGATTTTTCAAATATTCTGTATTTGTACAGCGATCTTTTTGAGCAGGAGCCGCTGCAAACAAGCGATACAGTATCCACTCACGACGGTGGCCGAGCCCGTAATGAGGCAGTCTATTTATTAGCCGAATAATGAATATTACATAAAAATATAAACATTATAATATAATAGAAATGAACATTCCATGGCTTCCCACATGATAGATGACGATATTTAAATAGATTAAGTTAAAAATTGATATTTTAAAAAGTTATACTGTTTACCTCTCCATGCGTACTTGATAAATCCACGCCATAAGCCACTAAAACCACTTTTTTTATGTAAAATATTACTTAATCAATTTAAAAAAAATAACAATTAGGTCAACAATCATTTAAATTTTTGACAATATGCTTTTTATATCATTTATATGTGCAATATGATTTTAAGATACGATTTTATACGACAAAACGTTGAAATCTTGATTTTTAGGTTCTAGTTGAACATCCTACGCGTTTCGCACTTAAAACATGCAATAATTAGTTGCGTATTGCGTTCATCAAACCTTCTAGATTACAGACAATCTTCCCAACTATGAGACAAACACGTATCCAGCAGTGGAAAATTTGTGGACTGACATCTTTAATGATTTTAATGATAATTATACAAATCTTAAGTGATAGAGCCATGCTACAATTAAATTACTGGTATAGTTTTATAGCATGAATTGGTCGGCTCGACTGAGGAAGGACCACACTTTCACATAATAGCGTAAAATAGCAGCTTAAAGTTGCTGTATTTCGTATGACGGGTGTAAAGAATCGGAGCATTCGGAAACGAGGCAGTCCATCTTGATCCTCACGGGTGACGACGCATCTGCATATTGAATCGTAATCGACGACAGATATAGATATCTATGGGCCACAGCAACCACCAGATAGACTGTGTGCTCGTCTGTCCCCATTATTCGATAAAAATTCTCTCGTGTGTATATCTACGTAAGTAACCTGCAGTTCTTTAAAGCGAGACTGAAATACTTCTTTTAAACAATTTATGGAACTTTTAACGGCTACACTAACACCGTATTTTTCTGTTTCTGAAATATTTTGTTTATTATGCTATTGGTCATTTGTTTCTATACCACCTTATGTACCCGACCATATTATATTTTTACGCGTCATGTGTCAGGTGCCGTTCGGGTGGTCGCGCGATACCAGTAGGCGCTAATGTTAAAGCTATGTATAAAACTAATACGCACCAATTCGACGATTATGAAATGAAGTCATTAAATATAATAAGGTATTTGTTTTATTTGCATAACAAGAAAAGAGGTTAAAAAGTTATCTCCCTTCAATACATTTTTGACACCATAAACTTTTTAATTACGCGGCAAAACAAAAATCCGTTAAAACAATCGAAAATGTTCAATTCGAAAACGTTTCAAAACGTTAAATTACGGCCTTGTCTTTAATCTATGCTATTCAAATATTAAAACAGTGTTTCATTTTTCAACATAGATTAAACACAAGACGTGTTTAATTGCCAAATGGGCACACGGGGTTATTAGACACACGGGCCTGCATAAGATGTCAGCCCAGTGCGGGCGTCATGACACGTGAGGGTATAAAAAGGTATTTTGGTCTTTACTTACTTTTGGCCTTTGTTGTTGCTTTGTTTTCGCCATTTTAGATAGAGCTACACATATATGAGTGACAACACTGTGTTATTGATGTAATTTTCATTCATTCTATTACAACCAATCAAAAGTCCACTGCTGAACATAGGCTTCTCTCATAAACTGTTTTGTAAGTGGGATTTCGTCATTGTTGCCAAGCTTGGCAAGCGGATTCCCAACTACATTTTATAGCTTTTGATTGTTACCTACTAACGTGCAACTTACTGCTTATTAGCAGAGGAAATATATAAAAGCGTGGTACCTACCCGGACGGGCTTCTAGACATAAAGGTGTCACTATGTAAAGATCCCATTTATTTAAGATGTTTTTCTACACCAGGTCAATTGTCAAATTAGCGCCGAAAATATCTTAATACTTATTTATAATTTTAATATTTTAGTCGTGTCTACAAAGAAATAGTTTGAGCACCGCCAATGAAATCTCTTTTCTTCATAATATATTATAATGTCACCTTCAAGCAATACACAATTTTTTTATTATTTAATATAATTTTTATATTACATGTCAAGATACTAATATAAGCCCAACCTTGAATCGCAGACGTATTAAGGCGCTTTGTTTGCTTTAATAAATGTATCCATTTATTCCACGGTTGTGTTTTTGTTAGTTTTTTTATTAAAAAAAATAATATTAAAATAGTGCCATGTAAATATTAGATTATAATTTTTATATGTTTTAATTGTGTGGTGTAATTATATTCACTACCCCATATCATGCCGTAGCTGTCGCAAGAGGTAGCAGAGGGAAACTGAAACAAGAGCAGCATATTCATGTTTACAATTAAAAATTATAATACATACATACAAATACATGATTCCCCTTTTAATACTGTCAAAATCTTTTTTAAAATCACGAATACGACATGAATGCTCTTTGAGATTTTTCGTTATATTCATCATTGTTTAATTAATACGAGTAGCCATACTTGGGAAACATAACCTGTTGGCATTAAACTATGACTGTAAGTAAATTGGTGATCGTGCCAAATGGAAGTCCATAGTCTCTGCCTATCCCTCTGGGTGACAGGCGTGAGTGTTTATGTATGAATGTAAGTATGTGTTCATCTATTGCCTCAGATCTCCTAAATTAATTGTCGTAATTTAACAAACAAGGTATCGTTGGAAGCATCGTTTTTATTCGAAGGTTGCAATTTATATGGTGTCACATTAAATTCAATGTGGCGGCTTATTACGGACCCCAAAAATAAGGATTAGGTAAAATATCGTGTTTGGTATCAAAATGAAAAGTACCTTTTCTACTTGTGAATTTTATTAATAAATTGAATTATTTTCAGAATGTGCTTACATTTCGAACAAATATATATCATCTTTTAGTATTAAAACACAAGCCGCATTTTATTAAATCGTACAAATGTTTATAAAAATCAGAAAAATTATGCTGGAGTTTTATCAAGTGACAACAATTGCATGTATCAATTATAACTTACTTAAACGTTTTGATATTTTTATAAACTGTTATAGATATAAAAAGAAGTAGATTTTGCATTCAGTTATTATTACCTTTCACAAATTGCTCGCGTATTGTATAATGGAAATTCCAAATATGCTGCGGATATTTCAATCAACCGACGATTATTGATACATCGGTATGCAGGTGGTACGAGCAAACGCAGTCGAATGATTTAACTCCCCCCTCGCAACGTTAATATGCCGAATCAATCTAATTTGTCAATGAAAGTCAGAAGTAAGCGTAGATTGCTTGAAGTGCGGTTAAAATGACGCTCCTGATACTTAACCGATTTAAAAAAGATGGTTCTCGATTGAACTTTATTTTTTCCTTGCATATTACCCGATATGACCATTAATAACAGATTTTAATAATTTTTCATTGAAAAAGCTATACTCCCATGAAAAACAAAACATCTATTATAACAACCAACTATGTATATATTTTATCTACTTAGACCTGGAAATAAAAATATGAGTCAAAGATAAAATCCTGCTTAAAACGAATTGCTACGATAGTCTGATTCACGTTAAGAAAGATAGAAAGAAGGAAAGAATTAAAAAAAGAAATAAAGAAAGGAAAAGGAAAAAAGAAAGAAACGTATTTATTTGACAAACACAAAATTCAAAATCAGAAAATCGTACATAATATGAGATAAGGATCAAAAAAGTTTTTTGAATAAAATTGTATTGGTGCCAAAATACATAATATATATACAAGAAATAAGAAAATTATGTCCATGTTGGGGCAAATGTTTTCAATTTTCGCATTTCGGCTTTTCGGAAGTGACTGCGAAATTTATTACTTCAGAAACGCAACAGTGTACAATAGTTTGGAAACTACTCTGAGTAAACAATTTTCGACGTATGTTCTAAGAACCTATGCAAAGTATTTTTACGACGTATTTGTAGCATTTGTGCGGGAAAAACATCACACCAATTGGAATTCTCACTCAACTACTCACACAATAAATAACATTATGTAGGTCATTTTAGCGGCTTCATCACACCAACGATCTAATCGAAGGCAATTACTGTTAAACAGTAGTATGTTTTCTACAACCTACGATTTCTCTATACTTGTATAGAAAACTGTAAACTTACATTAATTATAACTTAAACTTGCTATTTTTGATTTAGTTACATCATCTTATTAAGTATATAATATTATGCTGAATATTGGCGACGTGGGACATTTCACACCATGGGCACTGAGTAAAGAGTAAAGCTTTATTCATGTGCCGTGGGTGTCGTAAGAGAAGACCAAAGGAAACTAAAAAAGGAGAAAGGGCGGAAGCATCTTCCTGATGCGACTAAAATGACAAAAGTATACGGTTGCAAACCCGCTTACCAAGCATGGCAACTATGGCAAAATATAAAGCAAGGGGGGAGACACGTATTCAATAGTTAACTTTGATAAGATGTAATTAACGAATATAATAAAAGTAGATATATATTCTTGCATAAAATTTAAATTAACGTAAGGAATTTTCTTTCATGTAACTCTTCTTCACAAATTTCAAATTATTTATATTATATAGAAGACAGCTAGAAGTGAATAAATCTTGTCTAGTGTTACTAGTTTATAATCTTTTAATAAAATATTAGTGAAATGAACTTTGTATTAATATAGTCTAGTCTAGTTTTTGTATCAGTAGTCGAATAGTGGATTGAAATCCACGACTTTTTGAGTTCGTGGTCCGCATTCTGCCATTAGGCTACTGTCGCAGTAATGAGGGCATCCCAGACTTTTTCTGCCACCAGGGCGGCGCCACTAGAATGTGAGGTATAATATTTGACAGATTTCATAGCAGTGAAGTTAATTTGTTCGGATAATATACGGCTAATATATATATATATATATATATATATATATATATATATATATATATATATATATATATATATATATTAGCTATATTTTATATTGATAAGATAATCAAACCACAGATATTCATAAAAAGAGAAAAATAAAAATGTTCAAAAAAATTAAAGAGCAAACCATTGCCACATTGTTTTGTGTATTAATTTAATACTCTATAAACTGATAAGCTTATATTAAAAAACAAATTCTCAATTAAATTACATTGTGTAACAAAAATCTTTACCTCAGTGTCAAGTAGCAACATCTGGTGAGCAGAAAATTATTAGCCCTCATATGCGTTAATGTACATATACGAGTTAATGAATAAATTTCATCAAATATTTTTTTTTATTTTATGCATTTTTTATTTTTATATTATTGGTCATAATATTCTCTGTAATATGGTTGCTTGGTACACATCGCTTCTAAGTGATAAGTTGCCAGTAGTAGGTACCTTCTCAAAATTAACGTTTTATTTTTTATTCTCTTCTTTATCGTTGAGTAAGAAAGCGTATTTTATTCACTCATCCACCACTTATACCGTTATAATCTCACTCTCTCCCTTTACAATGTTGTCTGTGGACATTTCGATGATTGTAAACCATAGAATATACTTATTTATATTTCGATAAATTACCTTTATTGTTTGCAACGAAATCGTTTGTTTAGTTTTGACCGAGCCTGATATTGTTTCACGCATAAAACGCGTCTAATTAGCTGTCCGATCCATACGTTTCATATTGTTCGCGAACTGAAATTACCTCGCTAAATATCGACACAGAAGGAATATTTTATAAAACAACAAAAATAGAACGATTTAGGTAATTATACTAAAATTATTTTCAACATTAAATTACTTATCACAGCTTAAAAATATTCCGACTTTTCAATTGTTTTCCTGTCTTCTAAATTATTTTTTTGTTATTACTTTTTTTTAAATCCTAGTGTGGGGGTAACGTTTTAAAAAAAAAGAAAAAAGTAATGTTCTATATTTTAATTATTTAAATTAGCAACTTACATTTTTAGAAAATTTATCTATTCATAAATGTCCAAATCTATACAAATAAATAAAACTGGAGGGTCTGTTTGTAATGTCAAAATACCAGCTTTTTACTAAATGCATATGAAAGTATATACGGTACTTATAACAAAAACACGATTTTTTAAATTTTTGTCTGTCTGTCGGTCTGTCTGTCTGTCTGTCTGTTTGTTCCGGCTAATCTCCGAAACGGCTGGACCGATTTCGACGGGACTTTCACTGGCAGATAGCTGATATTAAACGGGGTAACTTAGGCTACTTATGTTTTAGAAAACAAAATTGGGTTCCGCGCAACATAATTAAAACCCCAAATTACACGCGGGCGAAGTCGCGGAGAACAGCTAGTTATAAATAAAATTTCTAGTGAAGTCTAATAACTAAATAAATATAATTACATTTTATTTTATCTTAATTTAAAGTATTTCGCTTCATTCCGATCAGGCTTACCTTTACTGTAACAGTTTATAAAAGCCAGCTGTTTAACATAGGCCACCCCCGTTCACTGCCTCGTAGAGGATATTTTGCCATTGTTGCCACGCTTGGCAGGCGGGTTAGCGACTGTAGTTATTTAATCTGAGTTGTTAGTAATACGCTGCTGACCATGTTGTGGTTTGTTTCTATCTGTTGCCTTTTGCGACACCCTTGTAATTTTAATATAATTGATGGTTCCGTGGCGCAGTGGCTTAACAATGAGTTGCTGCGCCGGGGGCCGTGGGTTCGAATCCCGCACGGAACAAGTAAATGTATGACCTACAAATAATTTTGTTTCTTTTTTTCATTTTCTTTATTAAAAACGTTACCCCCACACTAGGATTTTCTCCCGTGTCGTGCAGGCAGTTTACAAACATAAATTGCACAAGGACAAACATCCAGACCCGAAACAATTATTTGTAGGTGTAGTTCGAAACAAATACTTGTTCCGTGCGGGATTCTAACCCGCGGCCCCCAGCGCAACAACTCATGGCTAAGCCTCTGCGCCACGAAGCCGACAGTTTTTTCGACTGTTCCAATTGTTTCGGGGCGGGATGTTTGTCCTCGTGCAATGTCTGTTTGTAAACTGCCTCCACGATACAGAAGAGAATCCTAGTGTGGGGTAACGTTTCTCAAAAAAAAAAATAATTAAAAAATATAATTATCACATAGTATTGTATAATATGTGATAGTGGTATTTTTACACCGTCACTACGGGTTTTTAAAAAGGCCTAAATATACAATTAAAAAAAAACATGTGTGCAATTCACACGCGATAGAAGGGAAGTGAATTTATGACTGTTTATTTTAACATTTAAAAGTAATATTAATCATTTTTAAATCACCGCACAAAGAGGAGGCTGAGATAATAGGATACACCATTTAGTGTATTCTAACTCATTCTGTCGCAGCCTAATTCCGATAGTTGTATAATATGTTTCTCTCTTTTAGGGTCACTTTTTCTGCCGACTTCCAAAAAGGAGACGGTACTCAATTCGACTGTATGTTTTTTATCTGTGTTACCTCATAACTCTTTACTGTGTGAACTGATGTCAATGATTCTTTTTTGTTTGAAAGCTGGTACTTCTAGGGTGGTCCCATATAAATTTGATCAAGGTCAAACCAATATATTTTGAGTAATTCTTAATAAATTATATTGAAGACGTCTGTACAAAATTTTTAATTTTAAATTATTGTTTAATTGAAACTATAATTTCAAATCATAATGCAACATAAAGAAGTAAAATAAAATTAGAGCTTATAAACTTTCCATAGCTGGGTACAAGCTTCTTCTCATATATGAGAAGATTTTTAGTCAAAGAAGTGAATAAATAAATAAATTAAATATCATTTACTTAATCTGAGAATTCACAAGGCGACTGATCGAATATCGAAACCATACGGAATAGGTGATAGCATAATATAATAAGTAAATGGTTGTCATCTCCGCGCTCAAACACTTGCTTATTTGAATTCGGCAGGAAATATGTATATGTATTTGTGTAGCCAACCAATTATTGGGTCTGGTTGTTTGCCTATGTACAATTTTTGTACCTGAAATTCCTCCACACCGTCATCATCATCATAATCATCATGTATATTTGAACTCTCCTAAAGAAATACTCATAGCACGTGCCTTAGCAACCTACATCCTATCGACTTTCTTCGTCTCTGTTCGTTAGTTCCGCTGGTGGGGCCACCCCACACCTCTTTTAAGTGAACGAGGATGCCACTCAAGAACGTTTATAACCCATCGGTTGTCGATTGTTCGAGCTACATAACCGACCCATTACCGCTTCAGAACTGATCCGTTGAGCTATGTTGCTTGCTCTGGTTCTACTGCGGATATACTTATAGCGAAGTTGTCATAAGAACATAGCTCGCTGATCGACCTTGTACTTCCAAATTTGGCCAACAGTGAACTACATCACAGATTCGTATTATGTCATCACTGGCAACACTAACATATAACAACAAAAATATAAACTCTTTTCAAATTCGCGCGGTGCGGACTTACAATTATAGCACGGGTGACGAGGCTAGCATGGCTTGCTTTTGTCTGCCGACTTCCAAAAAGGAGACGGTACTCAATTCGAGTGTATGTTTTTTTTATGTGTGTTACCTCATAACTTTGTACTGGGCGAACCGATTTCGATGGTTGTTTTTTTATATGAAAGCTAATAGTTCTCGTGTGGTCTCATATGAATTTGATCAAGGTCAGACCAATGGTTATTGAGTTATTCTTAAATAACCTATATTGAAGTCGCTTATATTGAAGTCGGCTGTACAAAATTTTTAATTTTAAATTATTTATCAAAGCGGAACATTTTCTGCCGACTTCAGAAAAGGAGACGGTACTCAGTTCGACTGTATGTTTTTTATATGTGTTACCTTATAACTTTTTACTGCGTGAACCGATTTCGATGATATTTTTTTATTTGAAAGCTGATACTTCTCGTGTGGTCCCATATAAATTTGATCAAGGTCACACTAATAGTTTTTGAGTTATTATAAATAACTTATATTGAAATCGGCTGTAAAAAATATGATTTTAAATTATTACGTATTGTGAGGCCAGCGGGACACAAATTTCAAAACCAGGATTGTGGTTACTATGGTTACGTTAGGTATACCTTTACAACACAGAATAAATTCCTAGTGTAGAGGAGTTAAGCAAGATAATATAATAAATGTGTATATATATTATAAAAGGAATCCTTAAGACCTATAAGTTTCCTTGTAGTAACCACCGTCAGTTGTTTAGAACTTGAACTATAAAATATTATTAACTCTTGAAGAAGGAAGTCGTTTCTTTTACATTATTAGATAAGGAAATGCCTTTGCCTTTGGCAGAGACAGTAAAGGTAAAAATTAATTGCATGCGTCAACATCTTCGTCTTCGTCTATACAATGCCGAAAATCCTAATGAAGTACGATGCAGCATCCACTGCAAGGGTTGAACGACCCAACGCATGCGCGGAACATCCCTCTTTTCTGGTTAAACAGCCAACGAGCTGTCTTAGTGCGCGTTGTTTCTAACTACGATCAAATTTCGATCTTACCATGTAACGTACTGGATCCTTTTGAATGTGCCGGAGCTCGGTGGCTGTACGGCGGTTCGTCAGTGGTACGTCGGTAGTCGCGGCCTGCGCGCGTGGAAATCTGCCGCAGAGTCCGACTTTCCGTCGCCCGGAAAAACTTTGCAAAGTTGTCGACAGCGCGTTTACGCTAAGAACGCGATCGGTTATTTGGAAATTATTTTAATAGTTATATATATCATTGCTTAAGGATATTTTCTGTGTGTGTTGGAGTTCGTCTCTGGAGCATACGCTACGATAAGGTCAGAATTATAATTTTAAAATAAGTCTTCTACGTTTAAATTATATATAAATTTTAGTAATTAAAAAATATTTTTTTTCGCTATTTCACTTTTAAAATTATAAGTTTTTTAAGTAAGTTGTAAAATTGAATCGTATAGTTTCATTTCAAAATAATTAAACATATAAATGTAAAAGCAATCGCGAAAATAACGTACTAGCTACGTACTATAAAATAAAAATAAGTTTTTAGTTTATTAAAAAAAATTAATGACATTGATTAATTATCTTATCACATTTCGTGATATGTCTATATCTATAACTATCTTATTTTTATACAATAATAAAAAATTAACACACTAGAAAAAAAAACAGATCGCGGCAATAACCTACTGACTCTGGTGTGCAGATTTGATTTTTTATAATTAAAAAATAAGTATAAGAATTTATTTATTACGGTTTAATTTAATTAAAAATAATATTTCACAACATTGACTGATTGTTTTATTACATTTCTTAAAATATCTATATCCATAACTGAATAGAATAAACTTCTTCTAGAAAATAACAATCCGTTAAATATAAACAATATATGGAAGTCAGAAGAAAGTCCATTAAAATTTTAACAGACGTTAAGTAGGAAAGTTTTAATAAAAAAAATTTATACATATTGTGAATATTTTAACAATTAAATTTTTAAGAAAAACCTACTTCATAGCACCGTTTATGTAAATCCACTGCGGAACATACCCCCCCCCCCCCCCCAACCCCGATAGATTGCCTCATATTCGGGATATTTAAAATAATTACCACATAATGTTTTTTATAGGATAGGATGACAAACGCGCACACAGTCCTCCTGATGGTAAGTGGTCGCAGTGACACATAGACATCCACATCTATCCTCAATAAAGACTCAAAATGCAGATGCGTTGTCACCCGTGAGGACTAAGATGGAATGCCTCTTATCCAGTAAAAAGGGTATCCGGTTTTCTACACTCCCGATACGAAACATAGCAGCGTTAAGCTGGTCTGGTTCTTCCCCGGTCGAACGGACCCATTCGTGCTACAACTAATATAGCTACAGCATGGCACTACCACGTAAGAAAAGTATTAGCTACTGAAGTCATTCTTAGGAACACCATGTACTAGAACCGACTTCAAAAGGTACCTGCTCAATTACGTGGATATTTCTTTATAGTTTTTCATTCCTTGAAGTCAGGTTTTACTTTTATCCAAAGTAATTTATTGACTATTTTAAGAGGACCAAGCAATGTGCTACGGTCACCCTACAGCTATATAATAGTTGTAGCACGAATGGATCGGGTCGACCGGTGTACCACGATCTCACAGAATACCAGCGTGACATAGCAGTTTAATGTTTCTGTCTTTCGTATATTAAGTGTAGAGAACAGGTGACTTCAAAAAGGAGGAGGTACTCAATTCGACTGTATGTGGTTTTATGTGTGTTACCTCATAACATTGTTCTACGTAAACCGATGTTGATGATTGTTTTTTTTAATTTCAAAGCTGCGGCTTCTCATTTTGTTTCATATAAATTTGATCAAGGTAAGACTAATAGTTTTTGAGTTATCCTTAATTATATATATTGAAGTCGGTTGTACAAAATTTTTAATTTTAAATTGTTAGTTACGCATCTGTATTAAAATCCTTGATGGAGAATAGATGTAGATTGCAGTTGTCTATGGGCCACAACACCCAATTACCTTCAGGTTAACTGTGTGTTCATTTGTCACTTTTATTCTATAAAAATAAACTAGAATATCGTCTAAATAGCTATATTAAAATTCCATTATCACATTAAATTGTCCCGTATTTTGCTTAATCTTGGATTATAATTTCTTTTTTCGATAAATAATTATTAAAATCGTTTAACAATTGACGAAGTTATTTCGTAACATATAATATAGAAAAATACAGACAAATCAAGCATCTCTTTCTTATTTGAAGTCGGGAAAAATGTGTGAATATTTTTCTCCTCAATGGTTGAACTATTATAAGCCGTTACTCTAATAAAAATGTTATTTCCTGTCAGTTATCCTTATTATTGTGGGCGCGCCCACATAATACTATCATTAGACTTATCATTAGTTTATGAGCATAAATATGGTTTTGTAATAAATGTACTTATTATATTATTATAATAAAATATTTAAGTAACACACCTTTTTAATTAATTAATTAAAAGTGGAATACATTTTGACCAATAAACGCACTATACACAAATGAAGAATTTTAACAAAAATTTTAACGCTATTCACATAAATGCTCAAAGTATTCCTGCTTATTACCCCAAAATGTCAAGTTTAATGGCAAAAACAAACACGCTATCCTTGTTTCGGAGCCATGGTTAAAACCATGTCTTCCATCAACATCCTACTCGCTTCCAGCTTTTCATTTGATTCGTAACGACCGTACCGATCAGCGCGGTGGCGGTGTTGCTATTTATCTATGCTATCATATTATACCTTATTCAGAAACTCACTTTTAAATTGGCTCTAAGACTGGAGGCGAAGCTGAATTTCACTTTATCCAAGTTCATCTCGGTTATACAAAATTACTTCTCGAAATCTTTTATAGTATCTCTCTCACTGTCGACTTCACCACATTGGAAAATGTTCTTGAAAATCTTACACGTATCTATTGTCATAGTATAATTATGGGTAATAAATATACTTTTATAAAAAAACAATGCCAAATCAATAAAACTAAAATTTATTATCGAAGCAGCAAATTTTAAACTTATTCCTTCTTCTGCAACGCAATGTGTCCCTTCTCTTCTTAACATAATATTTGTGTCTTCACTTGACAATGTTCAAAAATTTAGGCAATATGCTGCTGATGTTTTATTTTGCCTATTACGACCTTTTGTACTTGTACAAAATCCATATCCACAAGTTTATGTCAAGGATACTACTTCAGCGTAACTTTAGTGACTTGGACTTGAAGCAGCTTTTAAGCGACGCTGTAAATATTGATTGGAGTGTTGTCCGTAATGCTTCTACTGTTGATGAACAGATAACTTTGTTCAATTCTTTGTTAATTCAGCTTTATGATGCTCATACTCCAGTTCGTCCAGTGCGTGTAAAGCATCCTTCCTCTCCCTGCCTGACTAATGGTATAAAAAATCATCCACATAAAAAATTGGACCAAAGTAAAATACAAGTCAGTTCCTTGCGACTGAAATCGAGAAAAGTATAGATTAGTACGGAATCGTTGTAACAATCTGTGTAGAAAAATAGAAGGACGCCATATCCATGAATCAGTACAAAATCCTGAACACACTAGAATCTGGAAATTTCTTAAGTCTGTAGGAGTTAGAAAATTACGACAAAATATCACTCCCCATAACTTTAATCTCAATCAACATCATTTGCATTTATCATCTTCGTCTTGCATTAACGATAAAAGAAAATATAATACTTTAGATTCTCTTTCAAAAGCTCCCGCTCCGTACACATCTGCTTTTAATGTTAGTCAATTTAACAGTTGTGATGTTAAAAGAGCTATAATGTCTAACCATTCCAATTCGATTGGTAGTGACTGCATTAGTTGGAAAATAATCATCCCTCTCATTAATCTCCTTTCACCTGTATAGGATACTATTTTGTATACTTCAAGAATATCAAGTATAGTTGTAGCACGAATGAGTGGGCTCGACCGGGGAAGGACGTTGCTCTCACAGAATACCAGCGTTAAAAAAGCAGCTTTACACTGCTGTGTTTCGTATGGTGAGTGTGGAGATCCGGAGACCCTTTTTACTAGAAAAGAGGCATTCCATCTTAGTCCTCACGGGTGACAACGCATCTGAACTATGATTCGCAAACGAGGATAGATGTAGATGTCTATGAGCCACAGCAACTACTTACCATCGGGTGGACTGTGTGCTCGTTTGTCACCCTATCCTATAAAAAAAAGACTTACCCACGACGATGATTCTGGTATAATATTATACCATATATATTAAATAACATCTAGCTTGGAATTATATATTATTTATTGTTTACATATTTGTCCAAACGTGCTTATTATACAAAATATAAAAGTATTGTTTTTCAATTGAAATAGAAATAGAAATTTTTAATTCAATATAATAATATCTAGATTATAAATATTTTATTGCAAGTCACTCTTATGTTTAATTTACCACTGTTTCGAAAAATATTTCTGTCCTGGCAATGAAAATGAAGGGAATATAATTAATAGTAAATAAATCGTAAAAGTCGTATATGAACGGCTCCATTCAATGAACATGTTATGGTTACAAGCCGAAGGGTTTTGTGTTTTTTTTTTAAGTTATCCCTTTATCCTTAGCCAACAAGCATTAGCAAGACCCAGCAGTATATATATACCTACTAATAAGTTATAAGTACTAATATTTTATAAACGTGGAACTAATTTTAGAACGAGGTGAATTAAAAGAGGTGATTTTGATGAGTTTTTGTATGTGTGTGTGTGCGTGTGTGTGTGTGTGTGTGTGTGTGCGTAGGTCCATGGATGATCTAAACGATTCACAATTAGACCCGGTAGGCGGCACTGTTGTCAAGATCCAGAAATCACCCGTGCGAAGCCGGGGCGGATGACTAGTTATTTTAATAGAATATAGAAATATAGCTAGATAGAATATAGAAATAGAACTAGACATTTACAATTAGCGTTATTGTAATATTAAGAAATACGAAGAATGAGGTGATCGCCACTATGCTGCTTATTTTAAATTTTTCATATAAAGACAATTGTACAAAATTATTGACAATTGTACAAACTTATACGAGGATATGTTTAAAAAAATATAATCCCGCTGTATTTCTTGCTGGTTTTTCCCTTAAAAGAGGTAAATAAAAAATAAGTATTAAGTAAGAATACTTATCTGCGAAATTGCGATGGATGCAGGTGGCTCAGGACCGTGCTTTGTGCCATTCCTTGGGGGAGGCCTATGTTCAGCAGTGGACTTGTGAAGAGCTGTAATGATGATGATGATGAAGTAAGAATATATCTATCCAAATAAATAAAATTAAAACGTACGTTTGTAATGTCAAAATTACAGCTTTTTACTAAACGCGTAAAGTATATACGGTACTTATAACAAAAACACATTCTTTTAAGTTTTTGTCTGTCTGTCTGTTTGTGCTGTCTAATCTCCACAACGGCTAGACCGATTTCGACCAGTTTTTTACTGGCAGATTGCTGATGCCATAAGAATTAACATAAGCTATTTTTATTTTTAAAAAGGATTAAGGTTCCGCGCAAAAAAATTAAAACCCTAAATTATACTCGAGCCAAGTCGCGAGGAACAGCTAGTAATAAAAGAATATTCGATTCTGTTATATTCTATTCCTTTTTATTTTTATATTTATTAATACATGACAGCTTGCACTTAGGGCAATGTGATCCCAGAGTGATGCGTGAAATTAATTAACCTATACAGCGTTACGTGTATTTTGCTTATTTAAACTCTAAACAGAATAGAACAGAATGAATAGAATAGAATAATTAATAATTATACAATATTGATAATTACATAAAACTTATTGAAAGTGATTGTTTATTTACCACTGGTTCGGAAAATACCTCTGGCCTGGGAAGAACCAGCAAAAAACCCAGCAAGACTTTTTTTTAAACATATTTCACTTTACAAAAAACGACGGGTTGCACTCCGGAAGTGCCGGCAGAAGTGAAAACTTGAATATTAACGTTGTGCATTTTTGATATTTTGGAATGGCGGAGATTATTTATTATTATCTTATTTCATTTATTTTTATTCGGAATTATTTGATTGGTAAACCTACACCGCACATGTGCTTATTGTGATGTTATGAAAATATAGGTTAATGTTATAAAGTATAAACATATTACAAATATTACATCTATAATGTGTAAGTACATATATATCTATATTAATAATTTCGTCAAGCAGTACAGTAGACTCGATCGAAACCTAATCTTAATAATAAAATTATATTAATTAGTAAATCAAAATTAATTAAACCTAACTTACTTCCTCACCTACGCCGTGCCGGCTGTCTACTCTCCGCCCGTCTTACGAATTTTAGATCAGGACACGTGACCTGACGTGAGTTTAACATTTTTTACTCATTACAAAAAAGTGCACAAAGCCGCTAAAGAAGTTTTCACTTCCATAATTTTGTTTGTACAATTTTTAAATTAATTTTAATAGAACCAGCATGATGGCGATCACATTATTTCCAGGGCATATTTTCATTAAGGTTAATTGTTAATTACTGATTTTGTGGAGTCTAGTAACTGGCATAACAAGCTTATGTTTGTTCCTAGTGTTTAATGTATGAACATCCTTATTCTTATTAAAGCTCTTTATGTTTTTATGTACATACATTAAATTATCATAAATATATTGCGATGCCAAAGTTAACATGCTTATTTCTTTAAAATTTTCTCTGAGGGAAACAGAGTGCGCGGCAGCGGCCACAGTGTGCTGAGTGAGATTGCCGACAGTGGAAACTGTCCACTGATCAGAAATATGATCTCCAGGGCTATGCCCTGATTAATAATTAAGTATTAAAAAAAAGTATAAATTATATTACCAACTTAGATGTAAATTTTTCTCTACTAGCAATTTCTATGAATTGAAGTTGTCCGAAATAAACAATTTTTATTTTATTTGAATTGATATTAATAAGCATTAGTGAGGCTAATCTGACCATTAAATAGACGCATTATTATTGACATATATAATTTGTTGTACATAACAGTTAAAGATAGCGAAATCTTTGCTCTTTGTTGTTATAAGGAACTCGCTGCTACCTGTTACCGGGTTGGTTTCCTTCTATCACCTCTTACGACACCCACGGGACGACTATGGAGTAGAAAATACTTCTTCACTGCAACTACACAGTTAAAACACACAGACAGAGTTTTGCTAAGACACAGTTAAAATAATCAGGTCTGTTTAATAATTTTAAATAGATATTGACATTTCATTAAAAAAATCTTTATACCAAATTTTTTGGTGTATTTTAAGAGAACTGTACATGTGTACCCTGACATCTTCTCCCGTGGATGTAACAAACGACTTAGTTAAAATCTCAGATCTTGTGGCTTCTATAGAAGAGAGTTGTGGCCTGTTATAGGGCTGATTAAGATAACGTAAAATTTTTGTTGTTGGTTTTTTTTTATATAGAATAGGGGGCAAACGAGCATGCGGCTCACCTGATGGTAAGTGACTACCGCCACCCATAAACAACCGCAAAACCAGGGGAATCGCAGATGCGTTGCCGAACTTTTAAAAAGGTGTAAGCTCTTTTCTTAAAGGTTCCTAAGTCGTTTCTAGTCGAAAATTCGCTGGTGGTAATTGATTCCACAAGGAAGTCGTACGACGGAGAAAACTTCTTCTAAATCGCACAGTGGTGGACCACAATCATCCAGATGGTATGGATGGTAACGCGAGTATTGTCGCGATGTGCGATGGTGAAATTGAGCGGCTGGAATTAGTCCGAATAATTCCTCAGAGCACTCCCCGTGATAGATGCGATAAAATACGCAAAGAGATGCAACATCTCTACGCAGTGCCAGTGTATCGAGCCGATCAGAAAGAACTCGGTCGTCGACGATTCCAACCGCTCTGCGCTGGATGCGGTCAAGTGGAAGGAGCTGGCACTGGGGTGCCCCGGCCCAGAGATGAGAACAGTATTCCATGTGGGGCCGAACTTGCGCTTTGTAAAGTTGCAAGCGATGTGCCGGCATGAAATACTGTCTCGCTCTGCTGAGCACGCCAAGCTTTTTAGAGGACAATTTGGCCTTCCCTTCCAAGTGACCACGAAACTGCACACTATTCGATATGTCGACGCCAAGGATTCCGATACTGGCTGAGGCAGCAATGGGAGTGCCTTGAAACTGAGGAGATACTACAAAGGGGTCCTTTTTAGCGGTAAACGCGCAAACTTGTGTCTTCTGGGGATTGAACTGGACTTGATTTAGTCGGCCCCAATCCGAAACTTTGTTAAGCAAAGACTCGACTTCAGACACAAGTTTGTCCCGGTACGTCGTCTGCATAGCAATGAATGCTACCAGTTAGCAACATATCATTGATATGCAGGAGAAACAGCGTTGGCGATAGCACGCAGCCTTGTGGAACACCAGCGTTGATAGGCTTGAAATCAGAGCATTCACCGTTTACTACGACATTGATGCTCCGATCAGCAAGGAAACTGATGATCCATTTGCACAATTTCTCGGGAAGCCCATAGGAAGGAAGCTTCGAAAGAAGCACTTTGTGCCAGACCCGATCAAAGGCCTTCGCTACCAAACTAACGGCTAATGCCTCCCCCTTGGACTCTACTGCCTCCGCCCATCTATGAGTTAAGTAGACTAGAAGATCACCAGCTGATCGACCTCGACGAAAACCATACTGGCGGTCACTAATCAGCTGGTGATCCTTAAGGTACCTCATGAGCTGGCAGCTTATAATGGCTTCCATTATTTTGGAGAACAAGGAGGTGATGGCGATAGTCCTGTACTTGGACGGGTCTGAGCGGTCGCCTTTTTAGGGATCGGGTGCACCAAAGCTGTCTTTCATGAGTTCGGGACTACGCTTTGGGAGTAGGAGTACCGGAAAAGACGCGTTAAAACCGGTGCCAACTCCGGAGCACACGTCTTCAGCACAATGGGAGGGACTCCATCGGACCCACTCGACTTGCTGACGTCCAGGGAGAAGAGTGCTTTGCGGACCGAGCGCTGTGTAAATCGCACATCCGGCATGTAGCACTCACATCGCGGGATGGTCGGCGGTGTGTTCCCCCCACAATGTAACTAACATGCAATGTTGAGGTAAGAGAACCTAATACAGCATAAAATCGAGTATTTGCCGTAAGAAGCGACAGTAGGAAACTCAAAAAAGAGATGGAGAGCATCTTCCAGTTAACAACTCAAAATAATAAAAAATCGCGGTTGCTAACCGGGTTGTTAAACGTGGCAACTGTGGCAAACTTTTAACAGCCAATCTACGGCAGAGGCCTATGATCAGCAATAGGTTTTTGATAAGCTGTAATTAATTAGTTTAAAAAAAAACCTTTGACATGTTAATTAAAAATAAATAATTCTCTTCCTTAATCCATTCATTTGCGATTCAAATAGATTGGGCTTTATTAGAAAGGGTATAAAAGCAGCCTTTTCATCTATAAAAAAGTGATATTTTACTGTACAATCTTTATGAACAAAAGAAAATCGTAATAAGGGTGCACGAAAATTTTCTTTTCAATTAAAAATAAATCAGCAAAAAAGCAGCAGATGCGATAAAAAGAGATGGAATTGAAAATTATTAGACAATGCAATAAATGCAGGTAGAACTCCAATAATTATTTTTTTAAGATTTTTTAACGAAAAGAGATTGTGATGAATTCTCATATAATTTTTCTCTGTAACACTGGCTTAAAAAAATTACTGAGCAATGTTATATCTTTTTTTTAATTTAAAGCCAGTTTAATATATATTATGTCACAAGTGAATTGTTCATGTATTTCAGCGGAATAACAGTGTTGCAACAATATTGCTGTATCTATTTGCCTGAGTCGGTGACGGTTTCGTTGCTGCAACCCAATATTTATTAAAATAATTTTGATTATTTTGATTTGTGTGATGTATTGTAATTTATTTACGAATAAATATCATCTCATGCTTCCTTTCTAAAAAATCCATAGGTGGAAATCTCCCTCAGTATATGGTAGTGTATAAAATAAGTTAAAAAAATGCTTAAATGGATAAAATAATTTCACGATCTGAAGACGACGCTAAGACATAATGTATGAAAAGATTAAATCCCCTAATTCAGGATGTGAAATTATTTTATTCTTTTTAGTTTTATAAAGTTAGTTTCTTTCATTGTATTTATTAAATTGTTAAATCCATAAAATGTTACATCAATTTTTCAAACCAGAAATTTTCTCCAAATTTACATGGGATCATCGACGAAATACTACGTATTTAAAATAAAAACAATATCACAATTTGCGTACCGATTCAATTCGCAATTGTAATTGACCGTGTAAAATGTGTCTATTTTACAAGGTAATTTAAAAACTGGCAGTCGAATTATAAACCCTTCTTGTTTGTAGGTCATCCCAAAAAAATATCATAAAAGCTAAGAGTGCAAACAGAAAAAAAATAAAAGACTTATTTATTTATATATTTTACAGATATTGGTTTTTATACATTTACGTTAAATATTTTAACATATTGGTTACTGTCTATTCAAATAATTTTCAATCATAATTCAGTTTGAATAAATTTGTCTTGAGATTTGTTTAACAAGAAAATTTTATACGATATTAAATAAAAACAAAATATCTTGATTTGTTTAACCTTTATCATACTCGTACATAGCATTCATGCATACGCTAACAAATTTAAATAAATGTACGTTCAATATTGTTATTGACATTAATTTTAATTCTAGTAGCATTAAGTATTTCAATAAAATATCAAAAATATATATAAAAATACACAAAAATATAAGTAGTTTTAAAAACATAGGGTGCGTTGGGGTACGGTCGATAATAGGGCAAGATCGTAAGACTCAAATTTCCGGCGAATTATGCCATATTTTAAATGCTAGAAATAAAAACAGGGTAATTTTTATATCTTTTTTGTCCACCCGGTCTTTCCCTATTACGTTAATTTTTGTTTTTTTTTAGCAAGAATATAGCTTTATTTGTTATTATTTTGTCTAAATACAAAGTTTTATGAAGTTATAGCTAGATAAAACTGATCCAAACAGGGCTAAGATCGCTGTAGGCCAAGATCCTATGTTACCCGCGCGAGGAAAAGATCGGATGAATTTTATCCTGTAACCGTAACAAATATTGCAGTGGTTGTCAATTTTTCATTTCTCATGCATATTCTTTCGAAGATTGCTCAAGTGACTATAGACATGGGAATCAGTATCACTATCAAATCTAATGTTAAAAAATTAAAGTTACAGCCTGTATACGTTCCACTGCTGGGCACAGGCCTCCTCTCATTTTTGAGAGGGCAAGGAAGTGTCCGCCGCGCTGCCGCAATGCGTGTTGGCGAACTTCACATATCTTCGAAATACTTCTTTTTTATTTTTTTCTTATTTCTCAGACATGCAGGTTTCCTCACGATGTTTTTCTTCACCGCCGAGCACGTGGTAAAACATCCCTAAAATTGCAATTAACAATTACATTGGTGCCGGCGGGAATCGAACCCGGGTTGCTCGCGTACCGTGAAATTTACCGCGAGCGCAAACCATCTGAGCTAATACGGTCTTACTAAATCTATTGTACTTTAATTTACCTAATTGAGCTTAATTTTAAGCTAGTTTTATTACTTTGAAAGAAAATTTATTTCGCTTTGTTATTAAACTACGTTTAATCAATAACGATTTGCGTCACTTTCCAGAAATCTGACGTATACGGATGTCGAGAAAATTAAGTTTTTGCCAAACTTTTTCAACTTGTCGAAAATTCGTCCGGTATGACCCCCAACGCACTAAGTGATATTTACTCTGTAAATACTAGGTAGAGGGCTAGTACTACCAGTTACCTGATTAAACAGACTCTAATTTTTTTGGAGCAATGTACGAGTACATGCTTCTACAACATAATGCCATAAAATATTGTATTTTTATAGAAGAGGGGGCAAACGAGCATGCGGCTCACCTGATGGTAAGTGACTACCGCCGCCCATGAACAACTGCAACACCAGGGTAATCAGGGTAATTGCAGATGCGTTGCCGGCCTTTTAAAAAGGAGTACGCTCTTTTCTTGAAGGTTCCTAAGTCGTATCGGTCCGGAAAAATCGCTGATGTTAATCGATTCCACAAGGAAGTCGTGCGAGAAAGAAAACATCTTCTAAATTGCACAGTGGTGGACCACCAATCATCCAGATGGTATAAATGGTATCGGGAGTTCTGCCGCGATGTGCGTTCATGAATTTTGGCCGCTGGGATTAATCCGAACAATTCCTCAGAGCAATCCCCATGGTAAATGCGAAAGAAAATGCAAAGGGATGCAACATCTCTTCGCAGTGCCAATGAATCGAGCCGATCGGAAGGGACTCGGTCGGCAACGATTCGAGCCGCTCTGCGCTGGATGCGAAGGAGCTGGCAATGGTGAGCCCCTGCCCAGAGATGGGAACAGTATTCAATGTGAGGCCGAACCTGCGCCTTGTAAATATATGTAGGTACAATACCTGACTTCTGCCAAATTTAAAATTTTATTAAACAAAGATTGTATAAAAAGGATCATTATAACATTAAGGAATTTATGGATGACAATAACCCCTGAGATTGATCGCTACCAAGTTACTTCTCATGTGTCCTTTTTTTTCAAAAAAATGTCACAGTGTTTCATGCAGGTTCATCCCAGGAAAGAGGTATTCTCCGAACCAGTGGTAATTAAAACCTAAAAGTGACTTTCAAAAAGTATTATTTATAATCTATATTGAATAAAAAAGTTTCTATTTCTTCAATAGAAACATGACAGCACATTCAAAAAGGATTTTAAAGGCTAGGTATGTACAAGTATTCACGTCAAAAGCACGAACAAGCAACCACAACGGGCACAATACAACGAGACAGGTGCCGTCTTATTTGAGATTGATTAAACTCCGAGAGCGATTAACTCTGAATATTGTATGGCAGGTCGAGCTGTTTTCGTAAGGATTGCTTAAACTATAGTCAAGGTAGAGATTGAAATTGTGAGCGGAGTGAAATCTTAATTGTTTTACCTCGTTACGTCGTGAGAGACTTGTGAACGTAAAATCCGACACACAATAATGATTTCTTATATTTACGCGAACACTACACATTTAAATAAAACTAATTTTACGGATTTTATCGCGTATATTAACTTATTTTATATTCCCGACGTTTCGGGCACTTTTCAGCACCCATGGTCACGGGGAGGACTGAGGTGTATGACGTCCCAATGTCAAAGTTAACCACGGCTACCTTCAGATTAAAAATTATTAATTTTTGTTCCGATCTACGCAGTATGAACTTACAGTGTCATGGAGTCTTGCAGTTGTATACTTGGGTTGGGATTTAATTTTATTAATTATGGGATACTAAGCAAATGGTAGCACCCAGCCATCTTCTCTATTGAAATAAGGATGTTTTTTTAATTTCAATAGCCTCGCAAATCATCCTGGGGAGGAATCGGTGTTCTTTAGCGAGGATTTGTGGTCTATTAAATCTAATGTAGTGACGGGGGCGATCCTGTACGTGTTCACAGACTGCAGACTTTCCGGAACGTCGATTCTTCAGATCAGCTATGTGTTCTTTAACGCGGGTTTTTATGGATCTTTTAGTGTGTCCTATATAAGAGAGACCACATTCACAATCAAGCTTGTACACTCCTGCATCTTGCAGAGGAATATTACACTCGACTGATGGTAAAAACTGACTAATCTTCTTCGGCGGCTTGAAGTATGTTTTAATGGAAGCACGCTTCAAGATGTAGCCAACCTTGTTGGTGACACCTCTGACATACAGCAGGCACTCGCTCGTCTGTGGCCGCCTTCACTCGTTCACTGTGACGTAGGCGCTGGACCCGAAGCTTATTGTCGTGCAAAACTTGCTTGACGTGTTGGAGCTCGGCGGCCAGGTGTTTACTGTCACAAATCCCTCGTGCTCTCTGAAACAAAGATTTACCCACGGTAGCTAACTGTGAAGGATGGTGGTGAGAATCACCGTTTAAATATCTATCTGTAGGGGTCTTTTTCCTATACACAGTGTGGCTCAAGGTGTTATCAGGATTCCGAATTACTAACACATCTAGAAAAGCTAAAGAATTGTTTGCCTCTAACTCCATAGTGAACTGAATTTTAGAATTTAAGGAGTTAAGATGGTCTAAAAATGCAGTTACTTTATCCAAAGGTAGAATTGTGAAAGAGTCGTCTACGTACTGCTTGTAGAATCTTGGGTTTACAGGAGAAGTAAGCAGGGCTTTCTCCTCAAAGTCCTCCATAAATATATCGGCGACAATGGGAGATACAGGTGAGCCCATCGCCACTCCATCTACTTGCTTGTAAAACTCCTCCTTTCACAATAGGTAGCCAGATGTAAGGCAGTGTCTGAGTAATACCTTCTAGTAACAATCGAGATGCAGTCCTCAACAGGTAAGCATGTGAACAGAGACTGCACATCAAAACTGACCATAGTTTCATTGTATGCCAGATGTAGGTCTTAAATCTCGCTGATAAAATTGTAGGAATCTCTTGTATGTCCCCTGAGCGGTGAGACTATATTTGCTAAGTGTTGAGCAAATCTGTATGTTGGTGAATCGATTTGGCTTACTATGGGACGTAGTAGAGCATTGGGCTTGTGTATTTTTGGTAACCCATACAATTTCGGTGGTTTTGCACACTTGCACATTATCGATTTTACGTCTAGATTTTATGTTATTGTATGGTTACCTCTGCAACTTGGTTACCTATTCTTCCAGCTCCAGGATCTTCTCATTAGTCCTCAGGGTGCGTGCGTTATATGTTGCCAGGTCGAGTCATCGTAGTTGGCAACCGAACCTCCACCGGACATTATTAGCACCCCCTGCCCCGCCGTTACCATGGTCGCCACTGTAGCCAAGAATGGTGGAGCCGCCGGGGAATGGGGGCCGTTTATATTATTGACATGCCTGGTACCAGCTAGTATATTATATAATTGAAGCCATAAGCTATCAATTCTCAGAACCTGGCATCAGAAGAGTAAAAAATAAAAAATGTTATTATTGAATGTTGTTATTAATATATAGTGTAAGTATCTATTATAAACGCAATAACTTCAACGGAAATCCCCCTTAGATCTGCAGATTTCTTAATTTCAGTAGTTTTAAAATATTTTACTATATCTTTTGATGATACTTTTTGAAATATGAAAGTCGTTGAACATGCACTTACATTTTGTTTAAGTAATGATTGGGCGACGGCAGGAGAATAATTAAGTGACTTAGGGGTTAAGATCGGAATATTAGTAAAATATTTCTCAAAAATCATTGCAACGTCTTGATCTGATTCAGGTAATTTGTTGTTAACACTTAACTGGTAGTTTAAATTTCGAGAGTTGATCTTACCGGTTACGCTATTAATTACTCCATGTCATTTTAAATTTATAAGAAGTCTTCTTATTTTTTTTTGTTTAAATGCAAAGACTTGAATGTGGTGTACATTAATTTAAATATTCTTGAATATATTTTTACATATTCTCTAAATTCGAAGCTAGGATTATATGAACTTTCATGGTAAAGACCATAAAACCTTTGCCTGTTCTTATGGACTCCTACTGTCGTCTATTCATTGAATGCCTTCCGATAAATATGTCAAATCAAAACGCGAGAGAAAACTGTTTTATGAATCAGCATCGTTAGTACCTGTGGTAAGTGGAAGGTAACATTGATCTCACCAACTCACCATTTGAGCTAAGTGATTAGACATATCAAGAAATGTTACCTAACTTGGTAAGTTCTTGGAATGTAAAAAAAAATAATTAAAAATTTTGGCAATTCCTTTGAAAATTGAAGAAAACCAAGTTAAACTTATCTGGAATTTATCATTATTAAAATCCAAAATCATAGCAGTGTTTTAAATAAATGTTATGTTCATGTAGCCATATTTTTCGCGGTATACTGCGAAGAACGTTGGGTGAATTTCCTTCCTGAATGGCTATACTTAATCTTTGGGTGAGAAAGAACCAGTCTCTTTTTCTTCAGGGGCGACGGGCAGTTGCGGATATAGTTCCTTTAGAAACTTTCTCGTTCCTCGATCCCACGTACTGAATATCTCTTGCAAATGAGACAAATATATACTCGTATAACTATGAGAGCTAGATCGAAGATACTTAATATTATCAGGCATTATCTTGCGGGAATCCATTGTATTAAAGATTTTAAAAGTTAATCAGCTATTATCTGCGTAATAAAATGAAATTATGTGTCTTACCTAGTTTGAAAAGCACTTTATTGAGAGAGACAGGATGTGCTCTTCAAGCTAGGTAAGACACATTATTTTGTTTTATATCAATAATATCTTGAAGATAGTTAAATTTTTCTGATTTTAACTCAACTACTACTTTTATTATCTTAAAAAGAACTGTGGTAGTTTACGGCTAAGCGCTTGTTATAAATTTGAAGAACATGCTCAACTCAGGTTTGATCGCCGACGGCTTCAAAGAAATTGTTTATTAGCAATAAGCTAAAATTTGCTACATGCTCGGTTGTGTACGTCGGAAAACATCGTGAGGAAACATGCATGTCAAAAAATTTAAAAAAAATCATTGAATATTAAGTCAGTAAACCTGCCTAGAGGTTTGTGTTCAGTAATAGCCTTAATATATGGCTTTAATTTTATAATCACTTGACTATTGAGATTATGAGGAAGTTATATAGGGTTATATCAGAAAGCATTATAAGATTTAAAATTACTTCCGTTGTGCGCTTTATTGATAAGTTATTTTAAAACTTTCTTTTAAAGAATGTATTATTATGAATCTTAAAATTTACGTTGTAAAGCCATGCTCCAGATAGCTGTACCGTGCTATAGATAGGTTGTTACAATTATGTGTCGGCTCGACCGGGAAACGACCACGCTTTCATAGAATACCTTGTGTAAAATTGCAGCTTAATGCTATGTTTCGTACGGTGAGAGTAGCGAACCTGAATCCCTATTTACTGGAAACGTGGCATTTATTTATTTAGTTTATTTAAAATTCGATACACAAAAATGAACAAAGGCGCATTTAATGCCTTAAAACGTTGTCTACCACTAACTTATTCCATCTTAGTCCTCAGAAGTGCCAACGCATCTTCATTTAATTATAATCGAGGATAGTTGTACAAAAGAACAATGGATGGGTAGGTGACAACGTATCTGCATTTTGATTCTTAATTGAGGATAAATGTAGATGTCTATGCGCTACAGCATCGATAAACCATTAAGTGGATTGTGTGCTCTTTTGTCACCCTTTTAGTATAAAAAATATTAAATGGTAAATTGGAATGTATTTCTCTAAATTCTGACTTGAAATATGTAGAGTAGAGTATATTTCCTTAGATCATATTGAACCTGATGCTATAATCACGTTGCAATTAAGATCACGGCCGCTTCACACTTTTCGCTCTAATTCACAAATATCATCGCTAACATAAATATTACATATTGCGGTTATTTATTTTTGTTAATTCACATTCATAATATAAATATATATTAATTTAACTGCCTCGTGTTCGTAAGCGCTACTGCTTATCATGTGGTTCCGGTTTCTGATCCCGGGTCGAGTCTAAATCAATTATTGAGTTTTTGTATTAAGATTTTCTCTGCTGTCCCATCGGACTATGAGAGGACAGAATATAGAGTGCACCTGTGTTTGCGCATTTACTCATGTACAATTATTTTGTTCTGAGCGGTGACTAATCGCCATTGAGACCGTCGTGACCGAAATTCGAATAGGAGGATGTTATTATTTTTATAACCTGGTAGATAGTAGTGTTGAGATTTTTTTTAACTATATAAATGTAAAAAATGAACATTGTGTTTGAAAATTCAACATGTTTCTTATTATTTCACCACCTTTGTAGCCTATTTCAAAAAGTTCTGAATTCAACTGTAATTTTGTACGTATGATAAACAATATCTTCACTATTTGTAAACAGCTTTTAAGTTCTTCTCCATTAATAGATATACCGTAAGTGTGAAAAAATAGGGAATGAGGTTTTTAATGTAAAATTTTAAAGTTAAAGTTACAGGCTATATACTTACTACTGCTTGGCACAGGCCTCTTCCCATTTCTGAGGGGGTTTTGTACAAGGAAATGGCCGTCGCGCTACCCCCACGCGTGTTGGTAAACTTCACATGTCTTTGAATTTATTTTTTCTTATTTCTCAGACATGCAAGTTTCCTCACGCTGTTTTCTTTCACCGCTGAGCACGTAGTAAATCAGCACTTAAAATATGCAAATTTCATCCGTGCCGGCGAAGATCAAACCCGGATTGCTCGCTTAGCTGCGCTAGCGCTAACTAGCTCTGAGCTACCACAGCTTTTAATGTGACTAAATAATACAGTTCTTACATTAAATGGGTCTCTCTACTTTCTTACTGTAGAATGACTCTGCCAACGATCGGCCAATTTCAATTACCTCCATACTATGCAAGATTATGGAGCGTATATTGAACGCCCACCTCATGGCATACCTAGAGCAAAATGATCTCCTCAGTGATCGCCAGTACGGGTTTCGCCGAAATCGATCAATTAGGGACCTTCTAGCGTATGCCACTAACATATGGGGCGAAGCCCTCGAGAACAGTGGTGAAATACTTGCTGTTTCCCTCGATGTTTCGAAGGCCTTTGACAGGGACTGGCACGCCAGTCTATTTTTTTAAAACGTTACCCCCGCACTAGGATTTTCTCCTGTATCGTTGAGGCAGTTTACAAACATAAATTGCATGAGAACAAACATGCAAACCCGGAACAACTATTTGTAGGCCATAAAAATACTTGTTTCGTGCGGGATTCGAACCCGCGGCCCCCAACGCAACAATTCATTGCTAAGCCACTGCGCCACGGAGTTGTCTAATATATATATTGGTCAAGCTTTCAGCGTATGGCTTATCCCCTGGCCTGATTGTCTAGAGAAAGGACTTTTTGAGTGAACAGTCTCTCCGGGTCGTCGTTGATGGCTGCTCATCCGATACTGTGGCGACTAACGCCGTGTTCCTCGGGGGTCCGTTCTCTCCGCAACTCTCTTCCTGCTGCATATAAATGATCTGCTCATTCCCGGTATCTATCGATATGCAGACGACAGCACAGTTGTGGAGAGATACCAACCAAGCGCCCGGGCCAGTTGGTATCAAATCCACTCAGAAAGAGAGTGAGACTGCCTGTAGTGTGAGTCTCACACTACAGGCAGTCTCCAAATGGGGCGATGCCAATCTCGTGAGATTTAACGCCTCCAAAACACAAGCGCGTCTTTTTATCGCTAAAAGGAGCCCGATCACCTTGGCTCCTACTTTCCGGAATGTATCCTTGGAGTACACTGACCGCCTTCAGTTATTAGGGATTGAATTTTCTTGGAATCTAAACTATGGGCGGTTCATTGAGTCCAAAGCCAAAGCAGCTGCAAGGAAACTTGGTGTCCTTGCAAGGGTAAGGCGGTACTTCACGCCGGGGCAGCTTCTTACCTTATATAAAGCGCGATTCCGGTCGTGCATGAAGTACTGCTGTCACATATGGGCTTGTGCTGCAAAATGCCACCTGGCAGCATAAGACTCAGTGGAGAGACGTGCTAAGAGGCTCATTGGTGACCTTGATTTGGTTGAAACCAATCTTGTCAGCCTCGAGGACAGGCGCAGAGTAGCCAGTCTCTCGTTATTCTATGGGATGCATTTCGGTGAGTGTGCGCAGGAACTACACGCTTTAATTCCTCCCTCTCCTTTTCTACCATCGGACAACCAGACGGTCGGCGGGTCTTCTTCCCTTTGTTATCAATATTCAACGCATTAGAACCAAACCGTTTGTTTCGTCTTTTGTAATGGGTCTAGCAAAGGAGTGGAATAATTTGCCGGCGTCTACCTTTCCGTCCGAATACAATCTCAAGGCAGGTGTCTTCAAAGCAAGAGTGAATAGACTTTTGTTACGATAAGACAGTGCGATTAATTATCTAAGGCTGCATCACCACTTACCACCAAGTGGGATTGTGGTCAAGCACTGGCTTATAATAAGTGAAAAAAAATGCTGCTGTGTTTCGTGTAGTGGCTGTATAGAAACGGTGAATATATGTAGATGTTTATTGGCTACAGCATCCACTTCCCACCAGGTGGACCGTGTGATTGCTTTTGGCCGTTATTCTACAAAAGATAATAACTTATAACGAAGAAAAATTTTTTAAAGATGATTTATATCATAGTAAGAAAAGCATATTTTTAAGCTGTTACAATGTATTTTTAATATTGAATTTTACCTGAGTTCAGTAACATCAAAGTAAATAGTTTTTACACTAGTGGCTATTTATTACTTAATAATCTGCGCAATTTCCTGCAATATCATATAAAGTTTCCAACAGCACAAATACTGCTATCATCCTGGGGCCGAGTTGGAACATTAAGCCGACGAAGTCGTTCATGGAACGACCAGAATGGGACGCCGACTTCAGTCGTCTCATAAAGATTTGAGTTTAGCATTGTTATGATAATACAGTACCGTTGCACGTATATGCTCATACTACTTTTTCTTATCGAGGCTTTTAATTCAATACAGGGATATAAGAGTGAAATTTTTCCTGTGTACGGAAATAATTTTTTATCTTTACGAGATTTTGCATAAAGTCGCGTATTTTGCTTTTGTTGAAATTGAAAATGCTCAAACGAGTTGTGTTACAGATTATGAAACTTGGTTCGCTGCTTTTGTATATAAAGATAGTAAAGTAAGCCTCTTTATGTATCACAGCTGGGCACAAGCCTTCGAAACACATCCTTGAAATATTTTATTTGTCTGACATGCAGGCTTCCTAAATATGGCTTCCTTCGCCTCCAATAGCAAATCAACACTTAAAATTGTAATGAACAATTGACTTGGTGTTATTGGAGATCAAATTCAACATGAGTTGCCTAATGTGAAAATTACAACGGGCTAGGTAATAATGTTCCCCACACCGAATTTCTGCGTAAGGCGGGACCATAGTGTATGAGTGTGTGCGCAAACACAGGTGCATACTCTTTTCCGTCGCTCTCATAGTCCGATGGGAAGGAAATACGACACGAACGCAGAGAGATCAGGCGCAGTGCTAGGTTAACCCAAGCAAAGTTAACCCTAAGCAAGCCTTTTGAGTTACCTGCTACTTTTTTATATAGTAGTAATTCATTTTACTTTGCCTTTTTTCTGTAATTCAACTTTCTACTGCTGTGCAATGAATTAGCCATTACCCATGACGTGCAATGTAATGTAATTTTAAAATTTATGTATGAATAACCTGCTGTCATAATAGAGAACATTGTGCGTATGCCGGATACATTAATCGATATTTAACCAATTTAATGAGTGCAAAATTTTTTAAAGAAAATAACTCTGCGATGTAGTCCACATCAAAGCATCTAACTAGACATGCGTCTCTTGAAAGCACATTTTACGTGACATGGCGACACTGCCAGCATTTAAGTAATTTTTATCAGATATGGTTTTTAGTTAAAATTTTGATTGTAACTATCTTTTACCTGAAATATCTGCTGATTTATAATGGTGGTATATAAATATAAGCTTTTAACTCCTTTTTCCCTATTATATCGAAATCTGTGGGTGTGTGGGAAACTGTTTATATAAAAATGGAAGATCTATTAATTTTATGTAAAAAGGTCTAATGATCTTATATATCAACGCTTATAATTTTGTTGTAAAATGGTGTCAAAATAAAACATACATTTTGCATCAAAGGCTTAAGAGATAGATTAAAAAGTTCTAGGACTTTTGTTGTGTTTTGTAGCTCACAAAGTTTATGAGAGTGTAATTAAAAACCATTTCATTTATTAGGTTTTCGATTTTGCGACAACCTCGCATATTTTTCGGTGATAATATAACCTAGATCTCTGCTAGCATTGCTGTCTACCTGTTTGTGAAGTTTTATCACAAATAGCTTAGCCATTCCGAAGATGAGCCCAGATAGACAGACAAAAACTATAGAAATGGTTATTAGCCTTAGTAGAAAACAGATAACTCCCCGTCGATTCCATCTTACAAGAAGACAGTAATTTTTGATTTTAGAGGCAGATACTTTAATTTTATTTATATGTATATTATTTTTATTATTGTGTTCTAAAAATACTAAGTGAGATACGATAAATAACATTTTCACGCACTTATTTGAACATGCTTTATATTGATTACCAATAAATGATGATCACTCTTATTTAATTATTTTACATAACGAAATGCTGCGTAAATACTGCGAAAGAAACATTCAATGTAATGTGAAAGGCGAATTTCATCAGTGTGGACGCAGCACATGTACGGACCGAACATGTACATATTCGCATCTATTTACGGCGTGCGCGCGAACATAGGGTTTGTGTTGAAGTCTTAAAAAAACGCCGAAGAACTCCACGTTGGTGGCATGCATAGTAGTACAGATAGAGAACTGATGCAGAATTAATAACTGACATGAGATTTCAGCACGTGTTGAGTTCGTGTTCGCGCGCGTCTCAACATAACCTGCCCGCACTGGTGCTCTGAGTCACAGAGAAGAATTTTTACACGAAACTCTGTGTACACAGCGCCCTCCTTTGTGTTTGTTCAAAAAACAAATCACAGATAGCTCCGCGCGTGTTTTGAAATGCTTGTAGCGTGCGCATGGAATGAACAGTACGCGCGCGCAAGGCGTCTAGACTATGAAAATTTGTTATAAAGTATGTAATATTGCATGATACTTTGCACTAATGTGGACGGCAAATTCCTTTATTTCATGTTACGTTGCGTAAGTCTGTACATGACATAATATCTTTGAGATATTTCAATACAGCCAAGTCCGGTTGCCAAAACTCTGCGGATTTGGCTCTGCGTTTCAATAGTTCGGGCGACATGGGACGCCCTAGGGAATCACCAGCAATGCTCCATTGTTAAAAACTCGGAAAAAATACTTTATAAGTCCTCGAGGGGTTCGATTAAGCGGCGTCCGGGATTTTATTTCCTAAAATATATTTCATTTACCAGAGAGAATATAAATTAAAATATTTATTTTTTGTTTCACTTTTAAATTAGCCACAAAACCTTACTTTCAATATAATGTACTTGTATATTACATAATTTCTTTTTGAAGTAATAATATAATCAATAAAAATAATTATAAAAATAAATCGTAGCGGCAAGATCATCAATACACCTGTCAAAAGTCGCGATAAAGACAAATCCTCTCTGCAAAGGGATATGTTTTGCCAACAGTAATCGACTTCCTCGAGCTCACGAAGAAGAACTAACTAGGTTTAAGTACGTTCACTTAGTGTTGTCTAATTGACATAAGTAGTGAGTGCACTCTGAAGGTTATTGAGAGCAAGTGTGACTGCAAGCTGTGAGGCATTACATCTTGCTCCTTAGAGATTAAAACGCATCTGTAACTTTGTTATTTTAAAGTTGGTTTCACCGTCTAACAGTTCTAGTAGCCACTAACCATCGGGTAGACTGTAAGCATGTTTGTCATAACGGTTTTAAAAGAAAATCAAAATACTTTACTTACACATACTTTATACTTTTATATATCACTAGCTGTACCCCGCGACTTCACCCGCAGTTTTCACGTATCTGAGCCGCGCGACATTGCATGACACCTCGCTCCTAAAAGCGTTAACTGCTGGTTTCTCTCGGTTCTCACCGGGAGGCCAGGGTTAATGCGTCTTTCGCGCGCCGAGCCAAGTGTTGAATTATCTTAATCTTTTATTATCTCTTAACCGATGCGTTCAAATAATATACTATAAAGAGCCAATTTATCTTCATAAAATTGTCTTCATTAATATACCAAGCTTAATAATAACAAATAACGCTCAAGAATCACTTTATTATTTTCAATGTTTATTTGCCGAAAACACCTTATTGTGGCTATACGTAAAAAATAGGCATATGATATCAGGTACTTTTTTTAAGATCATAAAATCGGACTGGTAGTTCTAGAGATTAGCGCGTTTAAAGAAACAAAAAAACTCTTCCGTATTATTATATAAATAAAGTATAGATTGGATTCCCGGCATTGTTCAGCCGACGGAGCCCCGTCCGGCAGTCAGCAGGATGTATCTCACCCGCAGGCAATCACTCGAATAACCCATTTATTAAATACCCAATAAACCCTAGACAACCACTGTTCTTCTCACGTGAGCGTTACTTCGGGTACAGGTAACAGTGCCATTGGTTTTGCGTGTACACTTGAAAGAAAGAAAAAAAACGCTTTATTTTGGCACAATCCCTTAAGTACACAACAATATAAAAATTATGCGTATGTAATATCGTTCCTAAAGACAAATAGTTTGATTGTATCAATCATAATCTTAAAACTACGGCATTTATAATGCTGCGCTTTTTTATCTCCTATCGTTTTATCTCTCAAACTGAGAGCAAAGGGTTACTATCAACAATGTAGTGTCATCGGGGCATGTGATAAAAGTGAGTGTCCCTCAGGGATCTATACTGGGCCCCTTTTTGTTCTTCGTCTACATAAATGATCTTCCTTATATGACACATTGTCTGGTCTGATATAGAATGGTGACATTGAAATGCACAGTTAAAAGACCGTTCAATTTTTGCTGTTCATCAAAGTTAAAAGACACTGTATATTTTTTTCAGCCCGTAAAATATTGAATTTTGTTTCTAAATAATTTGCAGTGGAATAATTTGTTTCTAAGCGTGGAAAAAAATAAAATGAATACATTTTAAGATATCCAAGCTGCTTCAGAATGTTGTAATTAATTTGACCGTATACTTTTATTTTCGATTGAATGCAAGTATCCACGTAGAGCACGTATTGATAAACTAGCTATAAATTTTAGTCCTTACTACTAGAAGGATTAGAAAGCAGACGGAAGGTTAAAGTTTGTTGGGGATTGAAAGATTAGAAATAATACATATGTCAGAGCGTCTATAAAATACTCGGTAGAATCGAGGTGGAACAGAGGGTATATCGAGAAAGCCCCCACTTGTTTGTGCAGTATAAAGTTCACTGTAGGTGCCGTGCGCGAGAGATTCCGCTCAAGTCATTCAACGAGTGTGGTCATTCTACGAGTACTAAGATAGTGTCGTGGTTTTGTTCGTTGTTGTAATTCTTCTAATTCAGACAAGGAGGATTGTTGTTGCTGAGAGGCTGCCCTGTGTTACATTGAGATAAGCAGTGTTGCTGTTGGGTTGCATATTTTGGTGTTATCATGTAATTACGTACCTCACATTACACTGGTGTGTGATTGTGGCGGAGACGTGTTACGGTGTGGTCGAACTGTAATTTCACTATACTGAATGTATAGTGCGTTACGTTGTTCTTATTACCGATAATGATCATTTGCGTAAGCAAGAGAGCAAGTTGAACATTCGCTCTCACACTTTTATTATTTTTAACAATTATTGCTATCCTAATGTATTTCCGAGATCAAAAATCGGGATCCTCTATTGTCATATCCGACACATATATCTTTCGATAAATAGCAATTAAAAAATCGCATAATTCAAACTAGATAAGACACATCCTTTTATTTTATTACGTGTATCTTAGACTATTACTTTTTAGCATCTTTAAATAAATTCTAAAATATTGCTTGATTCTATTAATATAAAAAGTTATATATTTGACAATATATGATTATACCGCCATGTAACGAAAGCTAAAAAAATGTTGGTGATATATCTCAGTCACCTCTTAAAATATCTAGAGGTTAAGATGGGGTGATTGAATTATTTTAAACTGCCACCACATAGCAAAAAGTTTGCAAATCTTGCATTATTTGTACAATATAATGAAGTTTAGTAAATGTTTCACTTATATAAATTAATTACAAAATTTTTCAGCTAACGATTAGAAATTTAAATTAGACCTATAATTAGTTTTCTACCAAAAGTAATTTAAAATATAATTGGTAAATCCAATTGAGCATACCTTAAGCGAATAAAAAAATACGTATAACATGATTATACGGAATTTTTTAAAGTAGTTTAATACATTTCGACAGCATTATCGGCTTCAACAATCTCGAAAACCATGAAAATGACAGGCCATGATGAAAAAATTTATATCTATTGCGGCCGCCATCTTGGATTTACATTTCGACAGCACTATTGGCTTCAACACCCTTGAAAACCATGAAAATGACACCCAAGATGAAAAAAATTATATCTTTTGCAGCCGCCATCTTGGATTTACATTTCGACTGCACTATCGGCTTTAACACCGTCGAAAACCTTGAAAATGAACCCATGATGAAAAAATTTGTACCTAATTCAGCCGCCATCTTGAATTTACATTTCAACAGCATTATCGGCTTCAACACCCTCGAAAAACCATGAAAATGACACCCATGATGAAAAAATTTATATCTATTGCAGCCGCCATCTTGGATTTATATTTCGATAGCACTATCGGCTTCAACACCCTTGAAAAACCATGAAAATGACACCCAAGATGAAAAAAATTATATCTTTTGCAGCCGCCATCTTGGATTTACATTTCGACAGCACTATCGGCTGCAACACCCTCGAAAACCTTGAAAATGACACCCATGATGAAAAAATTGGTACCTAATTCAGCCGCCATCTTGGATTTACATTTCAACCAGCACTATCGGCTTCAACACCCTCGAAAACCATGAAAATGACACCCATGATGAAAAAATTAGTAACCAATTCAGCCGCCATCTTGGATTTACATTTCAACAGCACTACCGGCTTCAACACCCTCGAAAACCATGAAAATGACACCCATGATGAAAAAATTTATACCTATTGCAGCCGCCATCTTGGATTTACACTTGGAAAACACTATCGGCTTCAACACCTTCGAAAACCATGAAAATGACACCCATGAAAAAATTGGTACCTAATTCAGCCGCCATCTTGGATTTACATTTCAACAGCACTATCGGCTTCAACACCCTCGAAAACCATGAAAATGACACCCATGATGAAAGAATTTATACCTATTGCAGCCGCCATCTTGGATTTACATTTCGACAGCACTATCGGCTGCAACACCCTCGAAAACCTTGAAAATGACACCCATGATGAAAAAATTGGTACCTAATTCAGCCGCCATCTTGGATTTACATTTCAACAGCACTATCGGCTTCAACACCCTCGAAAACCATGAAAATGACACCCATGATAAAAAAATTAGTAACTAATTCAGCCGCCATCTTGGATTTACATTTCAACAGCACTACCGGCTTCAACACCCTCGAAAACCATGAAAATGACACCCATGATGAAAAAATTTATACCTATTGCAGCCGCCATCTTGGATTTACACTTGGACAACACTATCGGCTTCAACACCTTCGAAAACCATGAAAATGACACCCATGAAAAAATTGGTACCTAATTCAGCCGCCATCTTGGATTTACATTTCAACACATTTCAACAGCACTATCGGCTTCAACACCCTCGAAAACCATGAAAATGACACCCATGATGAAAGAATTTATACCTATTGCAGCCGCCATCTTGGATTTACATTTCGACAGCACTATCGGCTTCAACACCCTCGAAAACCATGAAAATGACACCCAAGATGAAAAAAATTATATCTTTTGCAGCCGCCATCTTGGATTTACATTTCGACAGCACTATCGGCTGCAACACCCTCGAAAACCATCAAACTGTCACCCATGACAAAAAAATTGATACTACTTACTTTTAGTACGTACTACTATTATTTATTCTGTGCTTTCAAAATATTGTAATAAAAAAATCTCTTATTATTATTATAATCAAGTATTTAAGAAATTTGGTTAGTCGAATATTGTGTATTTGTACAGCGATCTTTTTGAGCCGCTGCAAACAACCGAAATAATGTCCACTCACGAAGGCGACTGACGGCGAACCAGTCCCTGTATAGGACAGTTACTCTTTGCGGCGAACTGATATATACAGTAATCTATGGCGATGGCTAACTGAGTTAGTGAGTAAACTACTCTGTGGCTTTAGCTCCCTTTACAGAATTAATTTACATACAAGGCTACCAAATCAACGAAAATTTCGCCATTTTGGAGCCGAAAAAAATTAATTATAGCTAAACAAAACAAAATTACACTGCCATTTACATTCAGTGGCTTCCCACATGATAGATGAAGAGATTAAAAAATAGATTGAGTTAAACAATTGATATTTTCAAAAGTTAGAGTGTTTTCAAGCCTTCAGGACTTGATAAATCCACACCATAAGACACAAAACCCCCTTTTTTATTTGTAAATAGCAATTAATCAATTTTAAAAAAATATTAATAAGTTCAACAATCATTTATCTTTCTAACAATGTGCTTTTTATATCATTTATATGTATAATATGATTGCTAGATACGGTTTTATTCGATAAAACGTTGGAATCTTAATTTTTAGGCGATAGTAGAACATACCTTGCGCTTTCGCTTAAGGTATGCAAAAATCGGACAAATGCTTACTTGCAATGTCTTACGTGTTTTCGTTTATATATAAGTTGCAGCAATTCATAAACATGAAAAATTTCAGGGTTTTTTAAATGTTGAGATCCTCAGAGAAAAGCATCCGTGACTGAAAAACACTAAAATGGTTCCATAAGTGTCCCGTTTTCTTGATTTTAGCCGAGTAAATTAATCATTAACTTATCTCCCCCAATTATATTGTCCAATAGTGGGGATATTTGCTATAGTTGCCAAGCTTGTCAGACGGGTTGACAACCAAAGATTTTTTATATTTGAAAGAGAAGATAGGCAGCAGCATCTTTCTGACAATAGCAAAATAAATAAAAAACTGCGGTTGCCAACCCGCTTACCAAGCGTGGAAAACGATGGCGGATATCCACATGAGGAATATTAAGGGTAGGTCTAGGTTTAGTCAGGGACCTTTTGATAAGATGTATTGAATGGAAATAATTAAAATTATTTCATTATGTCGGCCGTATCATCCAAGTAAACTTAATAACTATTATTGTTATTAAATTAATAAATTAGTGTTTCGTCTTTTTGTCTTATTGCCTTCATCTGCAACCAAGACTTGAATCGTCCCTTAATTGTATAGAATAAAACCCCTATAGAAATCCTAACGTAATTCAAAACCTCACAATTCTCAACTTATTAGGCTGTTAATTAACCCTGTATTAGTCTCTGCCTTCCCATCTGGCGTGAGTTTTTATGTATTATATATGTTTCTTTATTATACTCAGTTTGGCGCTAGGAAGTATGGCCAAACTATGACAATTTTAAAGCATAATGAAAAGTCCTCCTTGCATTGGGAGATATCCATATTTTTAAGCATTTATCTTTAAATCCTTGGTGCCAAACTTAACGTTTAAAAGCTTGTTGATTTTATCATGGATCTCCTAATCAGGTCTTTAAAAAAATTAAAAGTGATCAGCCTTGAGGTGCCTCCAGGCGTAGTTGTCAAAAAATTGTTGTGATTTTTTATGTATAATAGAGAAATCCCAAGAGGATAAAGCAAGTAAAACATAACATAATATGTAAAAATATTGTCACTGTATTTAATATAAAAGACTCTAGGGCCAGGTCGAACAAAATATTGTATTAAAGATACAATTTTCACACGCAAGAATTGAATTAACTTCTTGAAATAGTATATAATTAGAAAAAAATATAACACACATACTCAATTAAATTCTTAATAGAATAAATATATTAAAAATATTTTATATTAATTCAAAAAAATATATATAATTTGTTCGTCAGAAAAAAACATTGACGTCGAGTTATCGTTTTTATTTTAAGCAATAACCATATTATATTTTTCGATAATATGAAAGGTATCATAAAGAAGTAAATATTTCATCAGGTACATTTTTATTAAGAGTCTTTTTTAGAATAAGCGTGACTAACGAGCACATAGCCCACCTTATGGTAAGTGGATACTGTCTATATTTTTATCCTCAATTAACAATCAAAATGCAAATGCGTTGTCAGCCCTTCCTGAGAACTAAGATGGAATGCCTTGTTGCGAATAAAAAAAGTCTTAGATTCTAATTTGTTTATCACGCTGTTATTCTGTGAAAGTATGGTCCTACCCCAGTGGAGCAGACCCATTCGTGCTACAAACATAATATAACTGCAGCGTGGCTCTACCAAATTTCAGTTCTTGACAAAAAGCAAAAACGTTTCAAATAAAGTAACGGATTTCACACGCTTACTTCATGCTGGATTAATCGGCATGCAGTGGGGAAGGGGGGGGCAGAGCATGGCGCAGTGGTCGATTAACATCGCTGTGGTCGCTGAGCCATATTTTGTCTGGCCTAGGGAGGACTGGGTGGCGGACCGTAACGGCTCAGTGGCCATCATTTCTTCAGCCGCCGCCGGCACCCCGACCCTTGAAGGTGTCAGGAGGGGTCAGGGGTGCGTAGCAGCACGGTTCGGGGAGTTCGTCGTTGTGGGGGTGTACTTCTCCCCGAACCGATCTCTCGCCGAGTTTCACAACTCTCTTGCAGAGCTGAGAGCAGTCGTCGTCGGAAGTTATCCCCTCCCCGTACTTGTCCTCGGGGACTTCAATGCCAAGAACTTGGCTTGGGGTTTTTCGTCGTACAGATGTGCGGGAGGATGGTGGAAGGAAGACTGGGCTCTGGAGACAGGCCTGGTCGTCCTAAATCGGGGTTCTGTCCCCACGTGTGTGCGGATGCGGGGCGAGTCGGTGGTGGACATTCGTTCGCTAGCCCCGCTCTGTCGCCGCGTTGCCATTGACTGGCGTGTCATGGAGGGGGTGGAGACCTACTCCGACCACCGGTACATCCGGTTTGACGTCTCCCACCCAGCCCTCGAGCGCGCCAGTCCAACAGGCCCCGAGTGGTCCGCGTTGGGCGCTGAAGCAGCTGGACCGGGAGCTCCTCCTGGAAGCCTCGATCATGCAGGCCTGGGTGTCATCACCGGACAGGCCTGCCGAAGTCAATGATGAGGCAGGGTGGTTCCAGGAGGCCATGTCCGAGATATGTGACGTGGCAATGCCCCCGCGTCCGGCCAGGAAGCGCCCGGCGTCAGGTGTATTGGTGGTCGCGTGAGCTGACGTCTCTGCGCGAGGCGTGTGTCGCCGCGCGGCACCTGTACGCCAGGCATCGCAGGCTCCGCATTCGTCCAACGAATGCGGCAGCCATTGAGGCGGAGCTGTACGAGGGATACAGAGCGGCGAAGACCGCCCCTCCGGGAGGCTGTCCTGCGGGCCCGGGATCGGGCCCGTGAGGAGATGCTGGAGACTCTCGATAGAGATCCGTGGGGGCGCCCTTACAAGATGGTGCGGGATAAACTCCGCACCTGGGCCCCCCCGCTGACGCAGAGTCTCCGGCCTCAGCTCGTGGAGGACGTGGTGAGCGCTCTGTTCCCTGCGCGAGGGGAACATCGGCCCCCGCCTATGGCTCCGCCTCCTGCGGTGCCGGAAGCGGACCACCAGGACGACGACGACGACATCCCGGAAGGGACCGGGGTAGACCTGAGAGTGGCGGTACGTAGGCTCAAGGCCAGGAATACCGCCCCAGGACCCGATGGCTTGCCTGGCAAAGCCTGGGTCCTGGCCTCGGAGGCTCTCGGGCCCCGACTGGAGGGGCTCCTAAGCGCATGCTTGGAGAGAGGCCAATTCCCGCTTCGTTGGAAGACGGGGAAGCTGGTCCTCATTCGGAAGCCGGGGGCGCCCTGCGGGACTCTTCGTCCGCATACCGGCCCGTGGTGCTGCTCAACGAGGTGGGCAAGCTCTTTGAAAGAGTCATTGCAAACCGCCTCGCCGAGCACCTTGCGGGGACGGGGCCGGATCTTGCGGAACACCAGTTTGGTTTCCGCAAGAGGCGCTCTACGGTGGACGCCATCATGCGCGTGAGAGCCCTCACGACGAGGGACGCAGTGGCCAGGGGGGGGGGGGGGTTGTCTTGGCGATGTCTCTCGACATCGCCAACGCCTTCAAACTCCATGCCCTGGAGCTGCATTAGGGAAGCACTCCGGTATCACCGGGTGCCGACCTATCTCCGTCGTATAGTCGGGGACTATCTGACGGACAGGGCCGTCATCTACCCCAGTCGCAACGGTGAGTGGAACCGGCGAGAGATGTCGTGGCGGTGTCCCACAGGGTTCGGTTTTGGGGCCGCCCCTGTGGAACATCGGTTACGACTGGGTGCTGCGCGCCGACCTCCCTACCGGCGTCAGCGTAGTTTGCTACGCTGACGACCACGCTGGTACTGGCACAAGGGGGGTCGTACGAGGCGGCGGCGGAAACTATGACACCCGGGGGTTGCGATAGTCGTTGAGAGGATCCGGCAACTGGGTCTCGAGGTGGCTCTGCACAAGTCCGAGGCCATGCACTTCCATGGTCCTCGGAACAGGCCACCACCGGGATCCTCAGTGATGGTAGGAGGGGTATCCATCGGCGTCGAGTCGACGTTGAAGTACCTAGGACTCGTCCTCGACGGCCGATGGAACTTCGTTGAGCACTTCCGACGTTTGGCTCCCAAACTGGAACGGACCGGGGCTGCTTTCAGGCGGCTCCTGCCGAACCTGGGGGGGCCCAAACGCCTCCTGCCGGAGGCTCTACGCGGGGATCGTGAGGTCCATGGCCCTTTACGGGGCCCCGGTGTGGGGCGCGTGGTTTGGCGCGGCTTGCCGTCCACCACCTAAACGCGCCCCCAAAGGGGTGGTTGCCGTAAAGATGGTTCGCGGCTACCGCACGATCTCCCGCGAGGCGGCGAGCCTCCTTGCCGATTGCCCACCATGGGATCTGGAGGCGATAGTCCTCGCGCGCCTGCACGAATGGCGCCGCGGAGGCACTATGCCGGGGGGAAACCCCGCTGCCGCGGCAAGTTGTCGCGCAGCGGACAGACTTCCGGCATGATCTCATGGCGACATGGAGAGAGCGACTGTCGCAACCCCCGTGCTGGGCACGCCACTATAGCGGCGATAAGACCCCTCTTTGAGGAGTGGCTTGAGAGGACGCCACGGCGTCCTCACCTTCCGCCTGACGCAGGTCCTCACCGGACACGGTGTGTTCGGGAGGTTCCTGCACCAAATAGGGCGGGAGGAAACGCCCGGGTGCTCCCACTGCGAGGATCGACCGGAGGACACGGTGGAGCACACCGTGGAGGTGTGCCCTGCTTGGGCGGAGCACCGCCGTGTCCTCGTAGCGGCGATAGGCGGCGGCGACCTCTCGCGTCCGGCCCTGGTCGAAGCCATGGTCCGGAGGAAGGACGGAATGGGATGCCGTCACCACCTTCTGCGAAGCAGTGATGCTAGCGAAGGAGGTGGCGGAGCGGGAGAAGGAAAGAGCAACAGCTTTCCTTCCCGGCCGCCGCGGGGAGACGCCCCGGGCGTCGGGGGCTACGTCGTGGCCCCCGGCCACCGTAGGCGCGGGCCTGTGGACGGCGAGCAATGGGTAGCTCGCCGTCCGTCCGTCTAACGACGACAGGCCGTGTCGACGGCGCGTTTTGTTCCACGCGCGCCTCAAAGAGCTGTCAGCAGCGTGAAGGGGCCCGCAAGGGCCGACGGCCTGCCGGGGCTGCGGGCTGTTCGAAAGAGATACCGCGGCTCCGGAACGTAAGGGCACTGAAGGAACACGGATGGTTTTTTAGTCAGTAAAAGTCTGACACTCCCTTCCGCTCCACCCACAGCGAAAGGCGTCATTAGATGATTTTCCATCCGCAAAAAAAAAAAAAAAAGCACTGGCTGTCGACGGCTGAATCAGAAAGCGAATGCGGTAGCGGCGGCAAGGCGTTGCAGATCCTCCCTCGCTGGGTTGGCGGGAGGCGAGTTACTCGTTCGGAATCCAATGTTTGTGGTTCGTTTGGAAATCGTGTGAAATTTTATATCATATAATATATTACATAATATGTAATTTGTAAAGAAATGATTGCAGTTGGATAAAGCGGTAAAAGTATAATAGCTAAAAAAAATATTCTGACGAAATGAGAACTCTTTGAAAAAATTGTTTCTTACTGTTCGCATTCTAACTTTTTTTTTCCTTTTCTAAACAGTCTTATTACGAAAAGTAGTTCATTGATAGTCCCGTGCTTCAAGAAGAGCCTTTGTCACGAAAGAAGTCCCTAAAGCAGCAGCACAGTTTTCACGAAATTTTACACTTACTGTCGAATTCCATTACTTTACATTTTAGTCCCAATATTTGCCACGATTCTTCTTAATTGAAACGTACTAATTTAAACGGAAGACTAATTAAAGGCTATATATGGTAATAAGACGGTATGAATTAACTAAAAGATTTATCGAAAATTACTATTTGCGTACATTGTATAAAACTACATGTTGGTTTTTGCACTTTATCTCGTGATTTTCGTTTAAAACTTCAGATAATTTATGCTCAACCCAAGAGACCCTGTTTTAATTTTCAAAGCTTAGGCAATAACCAACTTAACGGAATGTGTATTAAGATAAAATTTCCCAAAACCTAGAAAAACTGGAATTGTGGTTCGGATTTATAGTTAGTTTTACTATCTTCTTCCTTTGTTTTATACCAACATGAATTTACATTTTCAATGGAAAATTGTAACTTGTTCTTAGGTTGAGCTCAGAATATTAGCAGTAGATAAAACCTTTAATACGAAATGCATTTCGCTTGCAAATAACCAGGTTAATTAGCAGCCTAATAAGTTGAAAATTGTGAGCTTTTCGAATTGCGTTGGGATTAGGTTGGGGGGATTTATTCTATACAATTAAGAACAATTCAAATTTTCGTTTCAGATGAAGGCAATAAGAGAATAATTAAAAATTAAAAAATTTTGTACAGCCGACTTCAAACATAAGCGACTTCAATATAGGTTATTTAAGGATAACTCAATAACCATTAGTCTGACCTTGGTCAAATTCATATGGGAACACACGAGAACTATCAGCTTTTATATAAAAAAAGAATCATCGAAATCGGGTTCTCCCAGTACAAAGTTATGAGGTAATACACACATAAAAAAAACTTACAGTCGAATTGAGTACCGTCTCCTTTTTGGAAGTCGGCAGAAAAGAGAAAACACTAATTCATTAATTTAATAACAAACAATTATGAAGTTTACTTACTATTTGGATGATACGGCTGACATAATGAAATAAATTTTAATTATTTTCATTCATTACAGCTTATCAAAAGTCCCTGACTAAACCTAGACCTCCCCTTATATATCCTCATGGGGATATCTGCCATCGTTTCCACGCTTGGCAAGTGGGTCGGCAACCGCAGTTTTTTATTTCTTTTTGCTACCATCAGAAAGATGCTGCTGGCTATCTTCTCTTTCAAATATAAAAAAAACTTCGGTTGTCAACCCGCCTGCCAAGCTTGGTAAGTATAGCAAATATCCCCTCTATGCGGCAATATAATTGGGGAGACCTTTTTTTGTCACTAGACTTTTGAAAGGCAGTGATTAAAAAAAGTGGCTATAAATGAATGATCAATTTACACAGCTAAAATCAGTGAAACGGAACTCTTATGGAACCACCTTTGTGTCTCTTTCAGGTCACGGATGCTTTCCTCTGAGGATCTCAACATTTAAAAAACCCTGAATTTTTATTTCGTTTTGCTATTATGAGAAAGATACAGCCGCCTATCTCCTTTTTAATTTCCATTCGTCGCTTCTTACGGGATGATATTGAGGAGAAGTGGACTCTTATAGGCCGCCACTATATGGCCATTTAAATGCAATACCAGCATAATATTTTTTTAATAAAACACTAAATAAACAATAATTTATTCCAAATTTAAATTCAGAATGAGCCTAGTTTTTATTTTACGCCACTACATACAATAATACCGAAATTATTACTACGAGAAGTTAGGAGCGGTTTTTCAAATTCCCGAGATTTTCACCCGCTCGAGGTGTGACTTCATCTCTCGTGTCTTTCACTGCTCAGCCATTCACCTGCGTACGCAATGGTTGAACACGCTGTGTTTTTCTGTAATTTTTCCTATCTAATTTTAAAAGTTTGTTGTTGCAGGGAGTTAATTTTAACAATTTAGCATGGAAGTTGGCTATGAAATAGGTCAATGTGACAATTCACTTAAAGTGAATGGTTTCATGGTAGCTCATTATTTATTAAAAATAGTGACGATGCCAGCAAAGTAAGCATTAACTTATTTATAAAATAGTAAAAAGAAGGTTCGTTAGGAATATTACATATCATGTGATACTTAAATACAGGGGCTGTTGCAACAGAGATAAAGGTCGCATTATTCGAAAAGTTTACTAAGAACTAAACTTGTGTAAAGTAAAC
>JAVANC010000021.1:1072271-1127359 GCA_033319125.1 Parnassius glacialis | reverse complement strand
AAAATGGTGCCTCGTGGGACGGGTTACATATGTCGGATGCGCACCGACTAAAACTCCATGGTATTGCATCTTCCCCGCGTGTCGATATGGCCACGGGAATGCGTTCGCACATATCCACGGTGCCATCAGCGCCAGTTGCTCCATAACAGCCCCTCCTTGGAAGAGGACTTCTCCTTCTTAGGTAAGGCACATTGGCGTCAGAAGGCGCGCATTTACTTGTTGTCACCTTTGAGGAAGAAATGCCTCACTTCCAGTAAAAAAGGTCTCGTTTTCTTGACAATTATCATTCGATACGTAGCAGAATTAAGTTGCTATTTACGATGGTATCCTCCAAAAAACTGGTCTTATTCTGGTTGGACTGACACATTAGTTAATTAGACACAAAGCGTCAAAATGGCTCTACCACCTTGTAATGGCGGTGAAAGAATATCCACTACCTCAAATTTTCCCGTATGTGTTGTAAGAGGCAACAGAGGGAATAAAATCAGGGGATGGCATCGCCGTCTCCCTAACAACGATTAATAATAAAAAACTGCGGTTGCCAACCCGCGGTAACTATAGCAAATATCTCTCCTACGAGACAATCTATTAAGGAGGCTTACTTTCAGCAGTGGACTTTAATAGGTTGAAACGGTAACGGTATGGCTCTACTACGGTTGTGAACAATATAATTCAAATAGAATAGCGGTATTGGCACTCTTTCTATTTTAGAATTACTAATTAGACCGACGACAGGTAACAGCGTAATAGGTGCTCACGTAATGACATTTGCTTTCTTATATTATAGCGTGACCCCAAATGTTTCTTGCATATTTATCCGTTATTCGTTACAGCCTATCAAATGGGCCACTGCTGAACATATTCCTATTCCGTAAATAGACTCATAGAGAGGATATTTACTATAGCTGCCACGCTTGGCGGGTGGGTAAGCAAACCCATGCTGCAGCTATGTTATGGTTGTAGCACGAATGGGTCGGCTCGACCGGGGTAGGACCACGCTCTTACAGAATATCAGCGTGAAATAGCAGCTTAACGCTGCTGTGTTTCGTATGGTAAGCGCAGAGAACCGGAGACCCTTTTTACTGGAAACGAGGTATTCCATCTTAGTCCTCACGGGTGACAATGCATCTGCGTTTTGATTCGTAATCGAAGATAGATGTAGATGTCTATGGGCCACAGCAACCACTTATCAACAGGTGGAATGTGTGCTCGTTTGTCACCCTTATCCTATAAAAAAATCTAATTCTTATAAGGAAGACGCTCCTAGACATGTCCTGGTTTAATTTTAAGATCTCAATAAATGTTAAGCACTAGCGTAAGAGCGAAACACACCGTTACGATATAAAATTTCTCTCACCACTATTTTATGAAAAAGTCTTATTGAGAAAAAATGTACTTTTTTTGTTATTTTATTTATTTATATATTTATCATAATAAATGTAAATTGAAACAAAAATGACGTCAATAAGTTTCAAAAATCAGTGCAAATTCGTGAACGTATCCCAGCTAATAAATAAAAGTATGTTACACATAAAACGCCTATCAGCTGGTTGGGCTTAACCCGTGTCAGATGCGACAGACGGACGAGCGGATTATAATATTGCGGAACACTGCTTCTCTCGCATTTTTATCCCTGACAAAAAAGCATAAATTGTCTTTCGGATATGAGTGAAATTTATCTATCAATTCAGCCTACAATGAAAAACGGGACAGAAAGATTTGTACGGTTTTAGGATAAAACAAAGATATTAAATGTTCTTGATATCTTCTTGTTTTCGTTAAATGTTAGAAAACAATAAGGCGAATCTATGGGTATTTTTTTATTATTTTGCTTATATTATAAAATCAACCCAACATCAATACTATTATTATATTCAAATATATGGAATAAAACCAATTTTACGGGTTTATTAATTATGTTTATTCTATGCCTAGTATTTGGGTAAATATATGAATCTAATTTTACGACTTTTATTGTTTTTAATATTTGAAACTTTATAAGTTAAACGTGATCTAATCCGTAAAATTTCAAATAAGGAGTGTGAGCAATTCCATTTGAGACATTAGATGTGAAAACACATGGCTCTAGGTTACGGTCGCATTCATTGACTCCCTGCTTGTTATGCCATATCAGCTCTACATCAAGTGGTCCATCCGTTAAAATATGCTTTTCAGGTGACTGTGATATAGGGCTGCATGTTGTAAATCGTAGTCATGCAATAGTGAACAGCTGTTAAATATGTGGATTCTACATTAATAAAGGAAGCAACTAAATTAAAAACTACTAAAAAGCGTCTTCTATAATCGATGTTTTGAGAACTCACATAATTCAAACAATAGGTCAAAAGATCTGCAATCCACTTTATAAATTGATGTCAGATTTTTTTTCAGACTTACAAATAAAAAATAATGTAGGTACATCAAAATATTGAAACAATGCAATTTAATTTTAATATCAAAATGTTCTTAATAATTTATAATAATATTAGACAGTCAATTATAGAGTTAGTTTGCAACGTAACATCGTCTCGAAGTTAGTACTTTAGTTTGCACTTGGAAACTTTGTAATAAAACTTAGGCCTTTTGCACGTGGAGATATTTATAATCACCCTTTTAAGAAAGTAAAAACTGACTTTAAAAACTGAAAAAAATATCATAGAAAGTGGTGCACAAGGCTAAGAATTATTTACATTTTTCAAAATTATGCAATTACACATAAGCGTGAACGGATTTTTCTCCAAAAAATGGCTTTATTTACTTCTTTAATTTAGAAAAAAACAACTTAATACACTAAATATTACAGTGCAACACGTCTTCGTCTTATACGTCTTACGTCTTCATTCAAATCGTTCTACGTCTTCTCTTCCCTCTCTCGTCTATCTGTCTCGACCTTCTACATTCCTTTTTATGCATTCAAAACTATGATTCACACATTTATATTGATCTTCGCCTGAGGTATTCTCTTTCTAACAAAAACATAACCATTGAAATCGCACGTGGTAGTCGTTGAACATACAAAGAAAATAATATTTCAAGCAGTTGAGACAACTAACTCCTTTTTAGGAAGTTGGTTGAAAATTTACGCAACTGCGATGAAACCCGTAACCTACTGTTATGCAACTAGGCTACAACAAATATACAAACAACACTTCCTAAATAATTTCAACAAGAATAGTTTGAATAACCTGTTAAACTTAATCATTTTATGTTGAATCCCTTCTATTAAATTCAGCATTACTATCTTTCTAACTTTTATAGGATGAGGGTAGCAAACGAACACATCATATTCCACTTAATGGAAAGTGGATTCTGTAGTCCTTAGACATCTGTATCTATTCTAGATTTAAAACAAAACTCAAATGCGTTGTTACACCTGAGGACTGCCATGGAATGCCTCGTTTCAAGTTAAAAGGATCTTCAGTTCGCTAGACCTACTACAAGAAACACAAGAGAATGGAGCTGCTATTTTATGCTGGTATTCTGCGAAAGCGTGGTCTTTTCTCGATCAAGCCGACCGATTCGTGCTACAACCATAATATGGCTGCAGCATAGCTCAACCACGTACAAAACCACACTACGTCTTTTCATATTTGTTCTTCGATCACGATTCAACGATTTTACCATAGTGTTTAATTAGTAGTATATACGATACTTTTTATAACTCTTCTAACGCTGACGCGAATTTTCATCAATATGTGCCTATTTACAGGCCCAGGGAACTAAGAAAGTAAAAGTTTTGGTGAGGTACAGCCATGCATGTTGTATTGTGGCTACAGCATAAATCGGCTGGCTCAAAACGGAAAGAACCACGCTCTCACAAAATACCAGCGAAAAATATTTCCAATGTGTTTGTATAGTTAATTACTGACACGCGACGAAATGAGGTGAAAGATTATCTTGCGACACTACCACTTGGCGGCTTAGTAAAGTTTCCATGGCGGGAACTCACAAGCGACATGTAGTATATAGGCTTTTAAAAAGACGCTTTTTTCTGGTAACGAGGCTTTTTATCTGAGTGCTCAGGAGTGACAACGCATCGGAATAGCAATTCATAATCGAGGGTGGATGTGGATATCTATGGAACATAGTATCCACTTAATACTAGGTGAACTGTGGGCTCGTCTGTTACTATTATTGTATATAAATAAGGTCGTGTGTAAGAGGCCTAAGTGTGTTTCTTGCCTACGTGTGTTTCATGCATCGATCACCTTTAAATTCACTGTCTGACATTTACTAATTATAATATTATCTAACAAGGCACTATATACTAAAACTTTAAACAAATTTCAACAGTTTTTTTTTTTGTATAGGATAAGGTTTTTTTTTTTTTTTCTTTTTCTTTCTTTTTCTATAAAAACGTTACCCCCACACTAGATTTTCTCCTGTATCGTGGAGGCAGTTTACAAACATATATTACACAAGGACAAACATCCAGACCCGGAACAATTATTTGTAGGCCGTACAAATACTTGTTCCGTGCGGGATTCGAACCCGCGGCCCCAAGCGTTGCAACTCATTGCTAAACCACTACGCCACGGAGCCGTTACAAACACGAGGTTAACAAACGAGCACACTGTCCACCTGATGGTAAGAGGAAACTGTGGCCCGTATACTTCGTAGTTTTAGAATAAATTTCATTCATCATCATTAATCGTACAAAAATAACAACAGTTTTATTAAAACTAGCGGTACCCCGCGACTTTGCCCGCGTGTATTATTACGATGGATAATTAATAAAATCAGGCATTACTTTGCGGAAGTCAATTATATTAAAGTTGAAGAACCTCTCAAACTAGGTAAGACACATCATTTTATTTTATCGAGCGGATGTACGCGAAGTAATTTTTTTGCCAAATTTAGTATTAGTACGATTGAATTTCATGGGTTTTTATATGTTTTTTCCGCTGAACCCTATTTTTTTTTCTAAAATAAGTATATAATATCACGACTGCAGGAACGGTGGTCTGGCAGGTGGTGGCGCTCACGGAGGGCTTTTTATGGCCAGTGTGCCTATTGTTGCCTAACCCGTGTGACGTACATTCACTGTGGCTGGATTTGATCGTATTCTGTATGGCGTTTACACGCATTGAAATGCGCGACTTCGGTCGATGTTTGTGCTTACGCACTATCAAGGGGCCAAGTCCTCTTTTACTGGTTCGCCAGTTATTTTGCTGTGGACTATGGTCCAGTTACCAACTTAGCGTACCCTACGGGGGGAGCGCATTAAAATGTAAAAGCTTTTAGAAAAATTTACTTCGCAAATATCCGCGTTATAAAATAAAATGGTGTGTCTTACCTAGTATGAAGAGCACCTCCCGCCCTCCCTCAGTTGCGTGTACTATCCCCGTCACCACTAATCCCAGCACCGCTACTCCCAACACCACTAGAACTTATACGTGAATTTAGTAGTCATGCTTTTATTACATGTCAAATTGATATGAGTAAAAAAAAGCCGGCACCAGTAACAATAATGAGTAGGAGAATCTCTGGCATAGACGAGGGAGACTTTCATAAGGACCTTACATCAATAAATTGGAAAGAAATTGTAAGTATCGCGGATGTAAATAATCAGGTAGTGTTATTTAACACAGCCATACTTACACTATTTGAAATTCACGCGCTTCTTAGAAAAAAACGATTAAACATCAGCAATTCCCGTGGCTAACCTTTAATAAAAAATTGACGATGAAAAACGAGATGACGCGTACATTAAAATGAGATAAAGTAAAAACGACATACATATTAAATACTATAAAGATCTAAAAATCTGCGTCAATAAAACAATATATAGAGAAAAACAAGCCTACTTTAATTTTTATGTTAATCGTAATATAAATAATCCCATTTCAATGTGGAAACATATAAAGTCCAATGTTTAGATAAAACCAAAACTCAATATCCCGATAGACTTGTTTAATGATCCAAATAAAATAAACGACTATTTTTTAAACATGCCTGGAAATAAAAACGTCTCGTTGTCATATTTAACGTACTTTGAGTTCCACTGCTGCGTTAATGACGTATTTGAGATAAAGGAGGTAAATGAAAATAAATCCATAGGCATTGATGGGATTTCTCTCGATATGCTCCGTATGTCCCTTCCGAAAACACTACCAACTATTACTGCTATGGTGAACAAATCCATTAACTCTAAAACCTATCCAAATTATGGCAACATGCGTTAGTCAAACCCATACCTAAGAACTCAAATCCTTTGTCTGAAAAAGACCTTCAGCCCATCAGTATTCTCCCCTGTGTCTCTAAAATTATCGAAAAAATTGTCGCAGAACAGCTAACCATGTATTCAGATTCTACCGGAAATGCAGTCGGGATTTCGTAAGAACCATAGCACCACGACGGCCCTAGCCCAACTTACTGACGATGTACTAACCCAGTGGTGTGCAAACTTTCTTAATAGGGGGCCAGAAAATATTAAAAATTTCATAGGAGGGCCAGAACTATTGGAAAAATGCATTTTGTGTTGAATTTTTTAATCATATAAAAACATTACAGCATTACACGCTTGCAAAAATATTAAAAATTACAATTTAACTTTTATTCGAAGAACCTGCCATGGTAGGCATGTGAGACATATGAAATTGCTTTTAATTTGCCATAATATTTTCAAATGCAGGTTTGAGCTGTGACGAAGTAACTTTCAACAGCGCAAAACGGTGTTCATCAGTAAGTCGTTTTCTGATTGAGTTTTTCCGCAATTTCAAGGTCGAAAAAGTCTATTCGCAAACGTACGACGACGCAAACATCGCCAAAATTTTTTGGGCGTGAGCAATCATCTTTGGAATTCAGTTTTAGGCAGTGTTCTATAAAAATCTAGTTTTGGGCTCCGCGCCCCGCGACCCGCAACACATGAACTACGCGGCTAGTCTAGCTGGCTCCTTTATCTATGCGTCTATTATTCTACCAAGTAGAATCTACTTTATACTTCTGGACCGTCAAAATATAATTATAGCGGGACATATACTATTCATGTGGAAGGACCGTTGGCAGGCCGGATTAAATGCTTTCGCGGGCCAGAGGTGGCCCGCGGGCCGTACTTTGCCCATCACTGTACTAACCGCTCAAGATGAAAGAAAAGGCACAATACTAGTATTACTACATTTTCCTCGTGCATATAATCGACTATATAAATGTTTCCCTTCTCTTATCAAAGCTTCATTACTATGGATTCAGTAGCAGCGCAGTACAATGGTTCGATAGTTATTTTAAAAACCGACTACAAACTGTAGAACTGAGCGATGACCGAGGAACACTAATACGTTCGCAATCAAAAAAAATCAAAGCTGGTGCGCCCGATCGAACCTGGCTCCAATATTGTTTCAGTTTACAGTGCCGACTTAGTAAAAACATTAAGCACTGTAAATTTCATCTATACTCAGATGATTTGCAAGTCTACATGTCCATGTAATCCGCGTGATACTCAAGAAGTCGTTAATAAAATCAACGAAGACCTCGAAAGTATAGCCCCGTGGTGCGACTCAAACTGCCTTGTACTAAACGTAACTAAATCTAAACTTCTAATTATGGGTTCTAAAAATCAATAAAAAATATATCAGAAAGAGGGACATGCATCAAAATTCGAGGGGAAATCGTAGAACGTGTAAATGAGATTCGCAATCTGGCTTACTAATGGATGACAAACTACAGTTTGAGAACCACATACTAAGTACTAGCAGAAACTGCTTTTGTAGACTTAAGGTTCTTTATCAAATAAGGGAGTTTTTAAATTCGGATATTCGGGTAAAATTGTGTGACACTCTTGTCCTTTCGAATTTAATTATATGGACATTGTATATGGCCCGAGACTTTTAGCGCGGTCGCGAAGTCTAGTGCAACGTGTTCAAAATGCATGTGCAAGATTTAGTTTTACAATACCGCCCCGCACGCACGTCACCCCCTACATTAACAATGCCAAAATGTTAAAAATGGAATATCACCGAAAACTGCACTCTCCTATTTGGGGTATTAAAAAATAAAACACCTTTTTATCTTGCAGACAAACTCATATGGTCACGTGATGTAAAAACTCTCGTCGTCTCTCGTCACCGCACTCACGCTCTTCCGAGAAAGTTTTAAATACGCCGCATCCAAGTGCTGGAACGATATACCGCCTCCTTTGCGAAATCTGAAAGCAGTACACACATTTAAAAATAATATAGAACACAATTACTGCAAAGTCAGATTAACTTTGATTAAAGTTTATAACGCTTTTCACGATTACGTACCTCATCGTCATAGATTATTAACAACGGAGCATTAAAATCGTCCTCTGAATGCGGCTTTTGTCTGTCTTATATACTTTTATATTCTTCAATAATTACATTTTTTTTACAAACTATCTGGTCACTTTATGTATATAGCACTTAATAGTGTTTTAATAATTTCCCTTTTGTAGTATATAGCCCTTTATAGTATTTAATAATCTCCCCTTTTGTAGTGTTCGTATAGTCGTTCTAAGAGCATCTGAAAGCAACATAAACGGGACGTGCTGTGTCGAAGTGGCATTCGACCTTGTTGTGCATAATTCTGTCATCATAATTTGTTTAAAAGATAATAAAAATTAGTATACATATAGCACTGATTTCGGTAAGTCACTGGTTGGACACACTTAAAATCAGCGCCATGGAAAAAAAAATTCATGGCATTATGCTGAGTGTGCTCCTGTTCCCAGATGACGCCTTGACACATACGAGTATAGGTATTGTATAGTTTGTAATATGTAGTATATTGTAATTTTGTATTGTATAGCCAATATTATTTGTAAATTATGTGCTTTTTTATGTTATCTGTGATGGCGTCATTTTGGAGAATAAACATTTCTTTCTTTCTTTCTTTTTTTTACTACACTAGGCAAGACACACCACTGACGACAATACGGCACGTGTTTCGCCTCTACACGAGGCATCCTCAGGTAATATAGACTCTACGGTGGCTAACCGCTAAGTGAGCGGCGAGCCCAAAACAAGTGCCTTTTATACAGACCGATGACGCAACCGCTCTCTACTTACGGAGCGAGCGACTGCGTCATGCGATAAAACATGCGACCAATCACCGCCGGACTTACGCAGCCGTTTGTAAAACTAAAAACAAACCGCCGCGCAATGCCCACCCCTCCCAACCACGCAACCAATCGCCGATCACCGTGAGGGTGACAAACGACCATATTGCGAGGCTCTCTATTTTTAGAGAGCAGGCTTAAAGATATTTAAGAGAGGTGAGTTAGTAACATTTGTTTGTTCATTCAGCAATGCAACGGTACTATTATTATATTTGAATATCTCTAACTGTTCCAGCACATACAGCCGCAGCCCTTCATTACACGTATGTAATACTTTAAAGGAGTGGTGTTTGGCTAGGTTGTATCCAGTGTCCAAAAGATGTTTGGCAAAATGGGATTTATCGGGATTGCAATTTCTGTACGCGGCTAAATGCTCTTTTTAACGTGTCTCGAAATTGCGACCAGTCTGACCCACGTAAACGGCGTGGCATTCGTCCACAAACAAGTTTGTAAACACCTGACTTTTGACGAATATCCAACTTCTCTTTATTATTACAGATACTTATAAGAGAATTGCTTGTTTTGAACGCCACATAAACGCCGTTTTGTCGAAAAGTATTAGCTATTTTTTCAGATATGGGACCTAAGTAGGTCAAACTGCTCACATATCGATGAACATTTTGAGGTTGAACCGCGTGCAGACAGTTGCGAACAACATGCTTTTGTTTCTTTTTAATTAAATTGTTAATGAGATTTTTTGAAAAACCGTTAGAGACCGCTTTTTGATAAATTATATTAAGTTCTTTTAAATAATTTTCTTTACTTAAGGGGACAGTGAACAACCGGTTAATGTAACAATAAAAAGCGGCTGCTTTATGTTGCCACGGATGACACGATGACGCGGGGATGACCGTGTCGGTGTGAGTTGGCTTTCGATAAATTTGGTAAACATGTGACGATTCTTTTTTTGTTATAGTTAAGTCGAGAAAATTAAGGGAACAATCTTGTTCCAATTCAAGTTTAAATTTAATTTTGTCATGGACTCTATTTATTTTATTGAGGAAAACATGCAGTTGTCTCCTCGTGCCAGTCCAGCAAATAATTATGTCGTCTACATATCGATAGTCATCCCTGCGTCATCGTGTCATCCGTGGCAACAAAAAGTAGCCGCTTTTTATTGTTACATTAACCGGTTGTTCACTGTCCCCTTAAGTAAAGAAAATTATTTAAAAGAACTTAATATAATTTATCAAATAGCGGTCTCTAACGGGTTTTTCAAAAGATCTCATTAACAATTTAATTAAAAAAAAACAAAAGCATGTTGTTCGCAACTCTCTGTACGCGGTTCAAACCTCAAATGTTCATCGATATGTGAGCAGTTTGACCTACTTAGGTCCCATATCTGAAAAAATAGCTAATACTTTTCGACAAAACGGCGTTTATGTGGCGTTCAAAACAGCAATTCTCTTATAAGTATCTGTAATAATAAAGAGAAGTTAGATATTCTTTAAAAGTCAGGTGTTTACAAACTTGTTTGTGACGAATGCCACGCCGTTTACCGTGGGTCAGACTGGTCGCAATTTCAAGACACGTTATAAAGAGCATTTAGCCGCCTACAGAAATTGCAATCCCGATAAATCCCATTTTGCCAATCATCTTTTGGACACTGGACACAACCTAGCCGAACACCACTCCTTTAAATTCTTACATACGTGTAATAAAGGGCTGCGGCTGTGTGTGCTGGAACAGTTAGAGATATTAAAAAGTAATAATAGTACCGTTGCATTGCTGAATGAACAAACAAATGTTACTAACTCACCTCTCTTAAATATCTTTAAGCCTGCTCTCTAATAATAGAGAGCCTTGCAATAAGGTCGTTTGTCACCCTCACGGTGATCGGCGATTGGCTGCGTGGTTGGAGGGTGGGCATTGCGCGGCGGTTTGTTTTTTAATTTTACAAACGGCTGCGTAAGTCCGGCGGTGATTGGTCGCATGTTTTATCGCATGACGCAGTCACTCGTTCCGTAAGTAGAGAGCGGTTGCGTAATCGGTCTGTATAAAAGGCACTTGTTTTGGCTCACCGCTCACTTAGCGGTTAGCTACCGTAGAGTCTATATCACCTGAGGACGCCTCGTGTAGAGGCGAAACACGTGTCGTATTATCGTCAGTGGTGTGTCTTGCCTAGTGTAGTGGTGTTGGGAGTAGCGGTGCAGGGATTAGTGGTGACGGGGATAGTACACGCAATTAAGGGAGGGCGGGAGGTGCTCTTCATATTAGGAGAAGACACATCATTTTATTTTATAACGCGGATATTTGCGAAGGAAATTTTTCTAAAAGCTTTTATATAATGGATTTCCGCACAGTAACTCCTGATTCTATTAATCGCATTAAAATGGTTGGCGCTCACCGTGCACGGCGTGTGCGGAGCCGTGTAACTCATCCACATTTTTTTTTGAATGTGGGAGAGCGAAGCCCTTGTATCTGGTATTTGATTTAAATATTGTGAGCTTTTTCCAAGCGGGAAGGGATTAATTTTTAAGGAATTGATTGTTGTGAACCTGATACAAGTGGAATAAGGACAATTTATAGTTCTTAACCTTTTTGAGCTCTATCTTCGTGAACGGGGCTCTTTAGCTTTTAAGACTCTACTAACAGCTTTCGATTGCTCTCGTGAATATTCTTTGCTCCAAGATACACCTAAAAGAACTAAGTTACTATAGAAACACAACGTAAATATGGGTCGTAACTAAGACGATCACGCCATAAATTTATTAAACGGCCTATATTTAAACCTTTAGAATGATCAAAATATACTGAACACGTAAATTAGATATATTTATAATCTTATAGATATAGATTCTAAAGAAATACAAGTATAAGTATATATAGATAAAGAGGGGGGGGGGGGTCGTTACAATTACAAAAATTGTGTTTTGCCATTGTTGCTTATTTGACATAACTAACAGGCACTTCAATTTTATTTATTTTTTTCATTTCGGACATTTCGGACTTCACAAGACAAAAGGAGTCATAGCACAAAGAGAAATTTTGTAAAGTAAATAAATAAATTAAAATATCCAGCCATCCATTTCAGCCTATAAAAGTCCACTACTGAACATAGGATTCCCCCATATATATTGCCATAGTTTCCACGTATTGCAAGTGGCTTGGTAACCGCAGTTTTTTATTTTTAGGTTGATATCAGGAAGATCCTGCTGCCCATTTCCTTTTTCAGTTTCCCTCTGTCGCCTCTTACGATACCCACTGGGCGATATGGAGTGGTGGAATAAATAAATAAAGTAAACGAATTAATGTAAAGTATGGAGGCGAGAGAAGTGTGTCAGGATCGTACAAAATGGAAGTCCGTAGTCTCTGCCTACCCCTCTGGGTCTGTCATGCAGCATGAGTGTTTATGAGATTGGAAATTAATGGAGTAATAAACAATGTAAATAAAATCAAAATATTTCACATATTTTATCAGTCTTTTCTTTTGTGTTTCTCGTTAGTCGCAGACAGGCAGCCAGTACACAATCAAATATTCTTAATTTTCAAACGTTAAAGTACAAACTATAAAAAACATTTTAATAAAATATTTACTTAAAATTTCGAACAGTATTCGAAGCAGCTTGCAAATTTTTATTTTCTTCGACGTTTATTCTGTCAAAGCAATACTTACGAGCACTGGTCACGCCCCTATTGCGATGTTGTCTCGTTTTCTAGAGCTTCTTTCACACTGGAATAGTTTCTTAGTGAACTTTCTTTGTATGAGTTTATCTTTATTTATGATATACTAAGCCACCACATTCTTACCATTTAAGATCCTGAAGGATATTATAACCAAGGACTTATGACCAAGAAATAATTTTGTCACAATGTAAGTCTGTTGGAATAGCTTAACAACGTGTGTTGTTGATGGATTCTTGGCACGTCTTTTCAGTTAAGAATTATTGCTTTCTTTTTTGACGCTTGGATCTAGAAATACTTGAAACTTCACAGTTTATAATGTATTTTATTTTATACTTTTTATTGTATACATAATAAAGAAAAACATATTATCAAACTTTTATTTATATAAGTGTATGTTAAGGTGGCCTCATGGCTCAACAGCGATCTCTTCTAGACAAACCTTTGCGAAGCAGATAATATAACTTAAGCATATAGCATATAAGCATATAAAAATGTCGATATAGATTTAAAGTAAGTTTGATAATGTTCTATTAGTGATATCTAATTACGGATTAGATTACCGACTAGGACTGACTGCAAGCAGTTGCATAGTAAATACCTCCGCTCTTTATATCATCGAACACTGTCTAGAAATAAAACATTATATATCCGAGTCCAAAGAATTTGCAAAAAGTGGAAAATGGCTAATAGCACTAACATCCTGGAAAATAGAAAAAAGATGTTGTCCGTTAAAGTAACTCTAGGACAGGTACAGTTTAAATTGGAAAAAAATATATTGCAGCTTTGCCCATGATTTTGTATAAAATTTCTTTTAAATTTATGATTTTTGTTTTTAAATGCATATTAATATCAATTATAAGTCTTTCTTAAAAGTATTTGCCATAGTTGCCATGCTTGACGGGCGAAGTTGTTATCAGGAAGATTCTAAATTCTCTTTGTCGCCTCTTACTAAACCCACGGGATTACGTGAGATAATGGATTCTCTTACGCAATTACACGGAGATAGTAAAAATGTTAGTATAACTTTAACTACAATAAGAGTCAGATCACACTGAGATAGTGAAACAAAATATAGCTTTATGTACTATACGAAAAAATACACATTTTATTAAGATAATTATAAGATGCCTTGCAGTGTCTCGCTACGCCTCGAATGCGTTATACACTGCGTCATGTTTCGCGGCGTAGCGTGGCGCATCAGTTCGTCAATGGACGCAGTGTATAAGTGCGGTGCGCTGTGAGCGAATTACCGATGCACCCGCGAAGTCGCACCTCTTCAAGCACCCTCGCGTCGCGTCGTGTCTCGGTGTAAGCTGAACCCTAAGTTTTTACCTTTAATTATTAATTACGGCTCAGTAATAAAAATTTAAATGTTTGTTCATTATCAAGATATCTTTTATAGAAAAGGGAGCAAGATAATAAGTTCCTACCTTAAGGATGACTCACGCTAGACCGTGTCGGGTTCGAGCCGAGTGTCGGCCGTAGCACGGTCAACTAATATTACGTTTATTTTGTATGGACTCACTCACGCTATACCGAGCGGCAACCGAGTGACGGCCGAGCAACGGACAACGCTCGGAAACAACTCAGCTCGGCTCGGCCATTTCCTTGAAGATTTATGAGATTCTTCATCGTCCAGAGTGATCGCAATAGCCACTGATTTCAGATCGTCAAAATTCAACATGATTGTAGTCTAGTTACAACACTATCTTTGCTTGGACAAGTATACTGCATCACGGCGCAACGGTAATTGCTCGGTCGGTCGAGGCCCGTCTTTGCAATTACATGCACGGGACCGGCTCGGTGACCGTGCTACGGCCGACACTCGGCTTGGACCCGACACAGTCTAGCGTGAGTCATCCTTTAATGATAAGTGATCAACGCCGCCCGTGACCAATCGCAGCGCCGGAGGTATTGCAGTTATTGAAGGATTTTAAAAATGTGTAGTTTATTGTAGATTAATGTTGTTACAAATTAATTAAATTAAATCCGCTGATAAAATAAAATGACGTGACCAAGAGCACTGTACACTTGGGTTCTCCAAACTAGGTAAGACACATTTTTTTATTTAAAAAGCTTAGATAACTAATTTTAAACGTTTTTAATATAATAGATTCCTGCAAAGTAAGGCGTGATTATAATAATTATCTTAAAAATGGTAGACGCTTTTATTATTTATAGTTAAGTCGAGAAAATTATGGGAACAATCTTGTTCCAATTCAAGTTTAAATTTAATTTTGTCATGGACTCTATTTATTTTATTGAGGAAAACATGCAGTTGTCTCCTTGTGCCAGTCCAGCAAATAATTATGTCGTCTACATATCGATAGTCATCCCTGCGTCATCGTGTCATCCGTGGCAACAAAAAGTAGCCGCTTTTTATTGTTACATTAACCGGTTGTTCACTGTCCCCTTAAGTAAAGAAAATTATTTAAAAGAACTTAATATAATTTATCAAATAGCGGTCTCTAACGGGTTTTCATAAGATCTCATTAACAATTTAATTAAAAAGAAACAAAAGCATGTTGTTCGCAACTCTCTGTACGCGGTTCAACCTCAAAATGTTCATCGATATGTGAGCAGTTTGACCTACTTAGGTCCCATATCTGAAAAAATAGCTGATACTTTTCGACAAAACGGCGTTTATGTGGCGTTCAAAACAAGCAATTCTCTTATAAGTATCTGTAATAATAAAGAGAAGTTGGATATTCGTCAAAAGTCAGGTGTTTACAAACTTGTTTGTGACGAATGCCACGCCGTTTACGTGGGTCAGACTGGTCGCAATTTCGAGACACGTTATAAAGAGCATTAAGCCGCGTACAGAAATTGCAATCCCGATAAATCCCATTTTGCCAATCATCTTTTGGACACTGGACACAACCTAGCCGAACACCACTCCTTTAAATTCTTACATACGTGTAATAAAGGGCTGCGGCTGTGTGTGCTGGAACAGTTAGAGATATTAAAAAGTAATAATAGTACCGTTGCATTGCTGAATGAACAAACAAATGTTACTAACTCACCTCTCTTAAATATCTTTAAGCCTGCTCTCTAATAATAGAGAGCCTTGCAATAAGGTCGTTTGTCACCCTCACGGTGATCGGCGATTGGCTGCGTGGTTGGAGGGTGGGCATTGCGCGGCGGTTTGTTTTTTAATTTTACAAATGGCTGCGTAAGTCCGGCGGTGATTGGTCGCATGTTTTATCGCATGACGCAGTCACTCGCTCCGTAAGTAGAGAGCGGTTGCGTCATCGGTCTGTATAAAAGGCACTTGTTTTGGCTCACCGCTCACTTAGCGGTTAGCCACCGTAGAGTCTATATCACCTGAGGACGCCTCGTGTAGAGGCGAAACACGTGTCGTATTATCGTCAGTGGTGTGTCTTGCCTAGTGTAGTGGTGTTGGGAGTAGCGGTGCAGGGATTAGTGGTGACGGGGATAGTACACGCAATTAAGGGAGGGCGGGAGGTGCTCTTCATATTAGGAGAAGACACATCATTTTATTTTATAACGCGGATATTTGCGAAGGAAATTTTTCTAAAAGCTTTTATATAATGGATTTCCGCACAGTAACTCCTGATTCTATTAATCGCATTAAAATGGTTGGCGCTCACCGTGCACGGCGTGTGCGGAGCCGTGTAACTCCTCCACATTTTTTTTAAATGTGGGAGAGCGAAGCCCTTGTATCTGGTATTTGATTTAAATATTGTGAGCTTTTTCCAAGCGGGAAGGGATTAATTTTCGAACAGTATTCGAAGCAGCTTGCAAATTTTTATTTTCTTCGACGTTTATTCTGTCAAAGCAATACTTACGAGCACTGGTCACGCCCCTATTGCGATGTTGTCTCGTTTTCTAGAGCTTCTTTCACACTGGAATAGTTTCTTAGTGAACTTTCTTTGTATGAGTTTATCTTTATTTATGATATACTAAGCCACCACATTCTTACCATTTAAGATCCTTAAGGATATTATAACCAAGGACTTATGACCAAGAAATAATTTTGTCACAATGTAAGTCTGTTGGAATAGCTTAACAACGTGTGTTGTTGATGGATTCTTGGCACGTCTTTTCAGTTAAGAATTATTGCTTTCTTTTTTGACGCTTGGATCTAGAAATACTTGAAACTTCACAGTTTATTATGTATTTTATTTTATACTTTTTATTGTATACATAATATAGAAAAACATATTATCAAACTTTTATTTATATAAGTGTATGTTAAGGTGGCCTCATCGCTCAACAGCGATCTCTTCTAGAGAAACCTTTGCGAAGCAGATAATATAACTTAAGCATATAGCATATAAGCATATAAAAATGTCGATATAGATTTAAAGTAAGTTTGATAATGTTTCTATTAGTGATATCTAATTACGGATTAGATTACCGACTAGGACTGACTGCAAGCAGTTGCATAGTAAATACCTCCGCTCTTTATATCATCGAACACTGTCTAGAAATAAAACATTATATATCCGAGTCCAAAGAAGTTGCAAAAAGTGGAAAATGGCTAATAGCACTAACATCCTGGAAAATAGAAAAAAGATGTTGTCCGTTAAAGTAACTCTAGGACAGGTACAGTTTAAATTGGAAAAAAATATATTGCAGCTTTGCCCATGATTTTGTATTAAATTTCTTTTAAATTTATGATTTTTGTTTTTAAATGCATATTAATATCAATTATAAGTCTTTCTAAAAAGTATTTGCCATAGTTGCCATGCTTGACGGGCGAAGTTGTTATCAGGAAGATTCTAAATTCTCTCTGTCGCCTCTTACTAAACCCACGGGATTACGTGAGATAATGGATTCTCTTACGCAATTACACGGAGATAGTAAAAATGTTAGTATAACTTTAACTACAATAAGAGTCAGATCACACTGAGATAGTGAAACCAAATATAGCTTTATGTACTATACGAAAAAATACACATTTTATTAAGATAATTATAAGATGCCTTGCAGTGTCTCGCTACGCCTCGAATGCGTTATACACTGCGTCATGTTTCGCGGCGTAGCGTGGCGCATCAGTTCGTCAATGGACGCAGTGTATAAGTGCGGTGCGCTGTGAGCGACTTACCGATGCACCCGCGAAGTCGCACCTCTTCAAGCACCCTCGCGTCGCGTCGTGTCTCGGTGTAAGCTGAACCCTAAGTTTTTACCTTTAATTATTAATTACGGCTCAGTAATAAAAATTTTAATGTTTGTTCATTATCAAGATATCTTTTATAGAAAAGGGAGCAAGATAATAAGTTCCTACCTTAAGGATGACTTACGCTAGACCGTGTCGGGTTCGAGCCGAGTGTCGGCCGTAGCACGGTCAACTAATATTACGTTTATTTTGTATGGACTCACTCACGCTATACCGAGCGGCAACCGAGTGACGGCCGAGCAACGGACAACGCTCGGAAACAACTCAGCTCGGCTCAGCCATTTCCTTGAAGATTTATGAGATTCTTCATCGTCCAGAGTGATCGCAATAGCCACTGATTTCAGATCGTCAAAATTCAACATGATTGTAGTCTAGTTACAACACTATCTTTGCTTGGACGAGTATACTGCATCACGGCGCAACGGTAATTGCTCGGTCGGTCGAGGCCCGTCTTTGCAATTACATGCACGGGACCGGCTCGGTGACCGTGCTACGGCCCGACACTCGGCTTGGACCCGACACGGTCTAGCGTGAGTCATCCTTTAATGATAAGTGATCAACGCCGCCCGTGACCAATCGCAGCGCCGGAGGTATTGCAGTTATTGAAGGATTTTAAAAATGTGTAGTTTGTTGTAGATTAATGTTAAATTAAATCCGCTGATAAAATAAAATGACGTGACAAAGAGCACTGTACACTTGGGTTCTCCAAACTAGGTAAGACACATTATTTTATTTAAAAATTTTAAACGTTTTTAATATAATAGATATCTGCAAAGTAACGCGTGATTATAATAATTAGCTTAAAAATGGTAGACGCTTTTATTATTAAATTCCACAGCGAACTATAAGTTTTTAATAAATCAAACAAAATAATTAAAAAAGAATAACGTAACATTATATTTTCTGATCAAATTTCCTTAAATCGTAATATTACAGGGAACATCACAAATTGTTATTACATGTAGGTACCTAGTTGTATGTCCCGAGCTCTGCGTTCACAAGACGTGAACAAACTACGGGAATGGTTGCACTTTACCTGCAGTATTGAAGACAGCACGACTGTCAACATGTTAAAAATGAAAGCTGATGCAAGTATTTTTTTATTCTTGTCGTGTAAAGAAATAAAGAAAGTACTTTATTTGATGCTAAAAATGGTAATTATAAGTAATATTTGTATTAGAAAAAAAAATTTAATAAAAAAGGTGACATACGAGCACATAGTGCACTTGATAGTAAATGGTAAGTGAATGTAAGTGAAAAAAAAAAACAAAATGCAGATGCGTTTTCACCCATGAAGACTAAGATGGAATGGTTCGTTTCGAATAAAAAAGGTCTACGTATCTATTTTACGTTATTATGTAAAGTAGGAAACAAAAAGGCATCACACTCAGCATTATGCTGCAGTGGGATAACCATATTGGAATTGCCAAAACAGCTCACGAGCCACAATAAACTAAAATACTTAGAATATATTACTGCCTGTCTTTCTGGCAGTTTCCATAGATGCCTCTTACAACACCCACGGATTGAAATGGAGTGATGGATTCTATTACTTCATGTACATTGAAGAATAAAAAAATATTTATAACAGTGGTAGAGCCACGCGGCAGCTTTTACTGTTGCACGGATGGGCCGGCTCGAACCGGGGTGGTACCACGACCTCACAGAAAACCAGCGTGAAGTAGAGGTTTACCCCTGCGTTTCGCTTGGTGAGTGCAGGTAGCTGGAGGCCCTTTTTACTGGAAATGAGGCATTTCATCTTAGTCCACACGGGTGACAACGCATCTACATTTTGATTTGTAATAGAGGATAGAAGTAGATGTCTATAGGTCGCAGCAACCACTTACCATCAGGTGGACTGTGTGCTTGTTTGTCACCCTTATCATATATATTTAAAAAAAATTAAATTTTGAATTTTAATCACATATTATTAACTAGCTGTGCCCCGCGGTTTCACCCGCGTCATCACGTGTTGGGGGTGCGCGACATGACCTAGTTCAAGGATTTTATAATTGCAATTACATATTTTATTTGATAGCAATGGATGGAAAAATTGGCATAATGGAGTATTTTTATCTGTCGGCATATTATTTATGATGTAGAGCGAAGTTAAGTTTTATCCACTTTCTCTCCCCCTCCCGGTTCAACAGTTCTCGCAGTTCGCACCGGACGGCTAAGGTTTGTGTCGTTCGCGCGCCCAGCCAAGTATTGAATTATGTTAATTTTACATTATCTTTAAACTATGCGTCAAAATAACATGGTATTTAAGGAACAAAGTTTATCTTCATAAAATTGTCTTGATGATGAAGTAACTTTCGTTCGTAAGGATAAATAGGCCATGCCTAATAATAACGCCCATAAATCACTTTATTAATTTTCAATATGTTTTTGTCATAAAATACCTAATTATGGCTTATGTATAAGAAATAGACATACGGTATCGAGGACTTTTTTTAAACGGAGTAAAGGTCTATATTTTTCTAGAACATTGTATTTAGGTATCCCTGATGATAACACCAGCGTACGCGGATAAATCATTTGGGGAGTGCTTTTTCTTCTGACTTGCTTAACAAATATCCATATTTTAGGCAAGCTGAGTAATATAGCTTAATTCTATATAGCTTAAACTATTCCACATGAATCTGGCTATAATACACAAAAATAATTTTTAAAATCGGACTCGTATTTCCAGAGATTAGCGCGTTTAAACTTACTTACTTACTTATCTTCACGCACAATCCCTGACGGGGTAGCCAGAGAGAACATATCGCCTAGGGTCACGATCCTTACATACCTCTTTCGCTTCTTTCAGATTCATTAACTTCTTCATACATGCACGTCTAGGTATCCGAGTACTCTTGACCCTCCCCTCTTCGACAGGCCTGTCCACATCTAAATCACATCTTCCATCCCGGCTAAAAGCACTCCCCAAGTATACAATTTCATTTAGCTTTTCTAGACATTTCTGATTAACCCATATTTCATACTTCGTTCTCTCTTTGTCCCTTTCAAATACCAGAATCTTAGTTTTATTAGCATTCAAACGGAGACCTTTAATTTCACATTTCTCTTTCATACACGTGACTAATGCCTGCAGTTCTGCCTCTGATGGTGCAGTAAGCACTGCATCATCTGCATACAGCAGACAATTTACTTTAATGTCACCTAATTTCACACCCAAACAGCTATCTTTCAGCTTCTGTAAACAGCTGTCGAGATACAGTATGAACAGCCAGGAAGACATGACACAACCCTCTTTTACGCACGTTTGGACGCAAAACATGGGTGACAGGTCATGCCCTACCCGCACACAGGCTTTACAGTCACAGTAAAGTGGCTGTACAGCAATATTAGCAATCGACCATCCACACCATACCCCGGCAACAGTTCCCACATTTTATTCCTTACAACCTAATCAAATGCTTTCTCAAGATCCATAAAAGCACAGAAAATCTTCTGGTTAGCAGCGAGAAGCTTTTTCGTGATCATGCAGATAGAAAACATTTGATCTGTGCATCCTCTTCCACGTCTAAATCCGCATTGTGCCTCCCATAGAAATCTTTCTAATTTATCTTGCATCCTACGTGTTAAAACCTTCGAGTAAACTTTACTTGCTAAACTGGTCAAGCTGATCGCCCGATAGCACACGCTGTCAAAATGTGAACCTTTACCTTTATATAAAGGTACAGTGTATGCGGATAGCCAATCATCCGGGACATCCCCCGTCCGCCAGCACAAATTGCACAGCAGATGAAAGCTGTCCCAGACGCGATGCCCACCATACTTGATCATTTCAGCAGTAACTATGTCTAGTCCCGCAGCCTTATCACATTTCAAACTTCGAATCGCACATTTAATCTCTTTCATACTGATGCCCTCAGTGACATCAAGGTCCGGGTCTGGCGTACCAGTCACGGCGTCACCCCCGGATCCCTCACTAAGATCATATTACGCATAAATTTCTCTATAAAATTCGCTCCACCGCTGCATGACGTCCGATTTTTCTGAGAGGACGTCATTGGTTATCGAAAGCACTTTGTTTATTCTTAAGGCCGTGGCACCACTTCGGGTCCTTCCAAACTCTTTCCAGAAGAGTTTGGAGTTCTCGTTAAAGTTGTGCGACAACATGTCGTCCGCTTCCATTTTACACCTTTCACGCACTTCCTCAAACAATGCTTTCGTGTGAACTTTCGGCACCTTATATCTTTTTTCATCTTCTCTCTCATATCCTTATCATTACTAGTGGCCAAGTAGTCTAACCATGCTTTCTTCTTCTTCTTTACAGCTTTTTTCACTTCATCATTCCACCATGCATCTCTTCATTTACTACTGCCTCTTTTAATCGTTCCACACACTTCTTCCGCTGCACTTACCATTCCATCCCTAAGGTTCTGCCATATTCTCTCTACACATTGTTTGCTGCCATCGATGGTGTCAAGCTTTTCGGCTACCCTCGCATGATATTTGTCCCTAGTATCCGCTTCCTGAAGCTTCCAGCTTCGGATGCGACAGACCGACTGTGGTTCTGTTACTGCCGTCCGGTAGCGCCAACCCGCGAACAGACCCCTAAATCTAGTAATCACTAGATAGTGATCCGTTCCCAGGTGAGCACCCCTGAACACTCGGGTATCCATCACCTGTTTTCACAGTCGGTCCTCCACAAGGATCAAATCGATCATACTTCTCTCATTCTTTCTTTCTCTAGTATACATATGGATTTTCTTGTGATTAAACATAGTGTTTGTCACAAGAAGACCCTTTTCCTTGCATACAGCTAGTATAAGCTTGCCAGCATCATTAACCTTTTTATCGCCAAACTTTCCAAGCACCGACTCGTACCCTGGTCGAGCGGTACCAACCCATCCATTCAAATCACCACATACGACAATTCTTTCGTTTCCCCTAACCAAATCTAGAACTTCTCTTACATTCTCCCAAAACTGCTCCAGCTCAGCCCTGGACGACGAAGCTACCGGCGCATAAACAGCCAAAAGAAATAACTTCCTCAGTCCCAATTTAAAGCCAACCCAGAGAAGTCTTGAGTTCACAACCTTATATTCAGTCATAACATCGACCAACTGAGACGACAGCAGCACCCCCACTCCCAGGCAGGCGCTCTCGCTCTCCGGGACTCCGGACCATAGAGCTAACGCTCCGCCAAGGAACTCTTCAGTACCACTGCCCTTCCGTTTGGTCTCCGATATACACACGACATCTAATTCTCTTTCTTTCATTATATCGATCAACTCATTCGTCTTATCTCTCATGCCTCCTCTAACATTCCACGTGCCAACTCTGCACTCTGTCCTCCACTTTCCGCCGTGTCGGGCTGTGCGTGACGGGTGGCGGTCCCCATCGCCGCTTTGCGCGCTGCATTTCACAGCAACGGGTACGAGCTGATGTGAGTCGCCTTGGGGGGACGCCCTAACCCTCGTTGGCATGGGTGCGCAGCTGTGTAGAATTGCAGCCCTGAAAAGAGATGGCAGGGATCGCGACGAGCACGCTTCAACAATGACCCCTCGCGTTTAAACAAACAAAAAAAACAAAAAACTCTCCCGCTTTATTATATTATTATATTATATATTAGTATAGATTATAATTTACTACGTTATCTATGCCAATGCAAGTAGCAGCGTGAAATAATTCATCACCAAATTTCGTGCCGTAAGTTTCGTAAGAAGCGGCTATGAGTAATACCAGAAGTTTATTTTATTGCTTTACGTGGTAGAGCCATGCTGCAGCTATATTAATATTATAATTGTAGCACGAATGGGTCAGCTCGATCGGGGAAAGACGACGCTCTTTCAGAATACTTGCGTAAAATAGCAGCTTGATGTTACAGTGTTTTGTATGGTGAGTGTAGAACGGCTCACGGCTGACAATACATCTGCATTATGATACGCAAACGAAGATAGATGTAGATGTCTATGAGCCACAGCAACCACTTACCATCAGGTGGACTGTGTACTCGTTTGTCACCCTTATTTCATTAAAAAAAGATTGTGGTATTAATAATTTTAATTTTAAACTACATCGTAAGTAGGTTTTTCTCCGATATTGTGGAAGATAATTTACACACATAAATTACACAAGAACAATCATCCAGACATGTAAAGTTATTTGTAGGTCACACAAATAATTGTTTCGTGCTGACGATCTGTCTTCAGTCAGCAGAATAATGGTAGAAGTTTAAGAAAAAGGTGAAGTTTTTAATTAGGTTCCGTTACCGTTACGGCCTATTTAAGTCTACTGAACATAGGCATCCCCATAGATTGCTAATAAGAGGGACATTTTTCATAGTTGCTACGCTTGGCAGGCGGGTTGGAATCCACAGTTTGTTTATTTTTATTCATTATTAGAAAACGATACTGCCCACCTCCTGGTTTGTTTTCCACTGTCGTCTCCTACGACACCCACGGGACGATATGCGGTAGTGGATATTCTTACACCGCCACTACACGGTTCTATTATTTTTTTATTTTTTTTATAGGATAAGGGTGACAAACGAGCACACAGTCCACCTGATGGTAAGTGGTTGCTGCGGCCCATAGACATCTACATTTAGCCTCGTTTGCGAATCAAAATGCAGATGCATTGTCACCCGTGAGGTCTAAGATGGAATGCCTCATTTCCAGTAAAAAGGGCCTCCGGCTACCTGCACTCACCAAGCGAAACGCAGAGGTAAACCTCTACTTCACGCTGGTATTCTGTGAGGTCGTGGTACCACCCCGGTTCGAGCCGGCCCTTCCATGTGACAGCAAAAGCTGCCGCGTGGCTCTACCACTGTTAAACTCTCTATTCACTGTTACTCGTAAATTGTTTAACTATAAATGAAAGGTAATTAATGGGTAAAATCAGGCAATACTTTGTGGTAATCCATAATATATTAAGGATGTTAAAAATAAGATAGTTAAGATCCGCGGAATAAAATAAAATGATGTGTCTTACGTAATTTGAAGAGAATCTCCCGCCCTTCCCGTCACTACTAATCCCAACACCACCATTACCACCACCTTTGTATAGCCTCATAAGGCCTCGAGCTGAGATCTGAGGATAATCATTGTTATTATTTTACTACGCTGATCTTATTTTATAAATTTTAACATCTTTAACATAGAAATGAAAGTTCAAAATTACTGACATCATAAAAATAGGGAAGTAATGAAGCAAAAAATTGAAATGACGTTGCAAGCAGGCAGCACATTGCAGCGCCAAGCGGTTTACGGTGCACTTGAACCGCGTTGCAACTTTTATTGGAAAACTTAGCCCGAATTTACATATCCCTCACATTATTAAAAACGGTTGTATAAGTTTTAATGTCTTACTAGTTTTAACTCGACAATTTTATTTAAAGCAGTGGTAGCTCAGGGGTAGCGCACGCTGTAAATTTCGCAGTACGCGAGCAATCCGTGTTCGATCCCCGCCGGCACCAATAAAATTGTTAATTGAAATTGTTAAGTGCTGATTTTCCAGGTGCTCGGCGGTAAAAGAGAACATAGAAAGGAAACCTGAATGTCTGAGAAATAAGAAAAAAATAACACATTGCAACTATATTAAGCTTTATTAAGCTTTTTAGAAGTTTAAGAAGCAACGCACAGTGTAAAATTGGACTAGTTTTAAGGTTTTCAGAAACAGATGTAATAAGATGGTGCGAAACGCTAAATGCCGCTATATTCACGATAATATTCTTAATAATTCGACCGCAGGCATGTGGAAATTCCTTGGATCCCTAGGTATTACTAAGCCTCCGTTAGTAGAATTAGGTCCTTCATTTACTTTAGATGACATTAATCGTCATTTTTCTGTCATTGTTCCTGTTGACCCTAGTATTAAATCCCAAGCGATATATTCTATCGCTTTTATAGAATCACTTTTCATCCACTTTTTGAAATTCTCTCCTGTAACCCAAGATGATGTTGCTAAGTTGTTATCGGCTATTCACTCCAAGGATATGGGTTGTAATGAGATTAGCAAGACTGTGGTGAATATGATACTTGTGTTCCTTCTCCACGCAATAACACATATTGTAAATTACTCCTTATACTCAGTTAAATACCCAACTTTGTGGAAACAACCATATATTCGATCTCTTCCAAAAATTCCTAATCATACACTAGCCTCTCACTATCGACCAATTTCTATTCTCCCATTCCTGTCCAAAGTTTTAGAACCCTGTGTGTATAAGCAAATCTCTGCTTTTTTAAATAACATAACCTATTGAATGTTTTTCGATCAAGGTTTCCGTCTGGTCACAGTACCATCACTGCACTAAATAAGGTCACTGACGACATAATAAGAAGAGGTATGGATGAACAGTAAGTTACAGTGCTGGTGCTTGTCGACTTTTCAAATGCTTTCCGATGCCTAGGCAGCATACTTTCTCCTATAAAGTTTTCTTTATTTACTTATTCTATATCTTCTGTTATCAAGTGGTATTTAAAAGTAGTAGAGCCACGCGACAGCTTTTGCTGTCGCACTGATGGGCCGGCTCGAACCGGGGAGGTACCACGACCTCACAGAAAACCAGCGTGAAGAAGTGGTTTACCTCTGCGTTTCGCTTGGTAAGTGCAGGTGGCCGGAGGCCCTGTTTACTGAAAATGAGGAATTCCATCTTAGTCCTCACGGGTGACAACGCATCTACATTTTGATTTGTAATAGAAGATAGATATAGATGTCTATGGGCCGCAGCAACCACTTACCATCAGGTGGACTGTGTGCTCGTTTGTCACCCTTATCCTATAAAAAAAGTGTTCGCACCATCTGTATGCAGATGATCTTTAACTATACGTACAATCTAGTATCGATGACATCAATAACGTCATAAGCCTACTGAACGATGATCTTGATACTGGCCGAGTTTGGTCGTACAGTCCTGGTATCTCGGTAAATCTGTTGAAATGCAAAGCAATGATTGAAAATATTCAAGGATGCACGTTAAGATTAATTATAGCAGCATTAAACCTGTGGTTTACAGTAGTATATAGATCCCTTTCAATTAATCAATTGGTAATCTCTGCTTGTATATAGATCAAACCATGAACTGGAGATTGCAAATTTCTGAAAAAATCCGTAAAGTTGTTGCTGCCTTACGTTCCGTGTTTCGTCTGAAAAATTTCTTAGCCTTATAAACTAAGACTATGTTCGTTAATTTCCTCATTCTTCCCATTATTGATCATTTTTATTTTTCATACATATTACCAAAACATTCAAAAATCGTAAAAAAATTATATGCATTTCTTTATTTAATGCTTCAAATTTCAAACAGTTATTTAATAATACAAAACTGTATTTGTGGCCAATCCGATGCCGGATCTACTTAAATCAGTAGACAGCTAAAAATTAAATCGAAATTGATACGAATTCGATACTGTAAAGATCGACAAATCGCGATGAAAAATATCGACGTATAATATTATATCCAGCATTTTATGAGCAATTAATATTTTATTAATTTTTAATTTATCAATAAATATTATCGTCATACCAACATATCAAAGTCCATTTCTTAACAAAGGATTCCCCACAGATTGCGTCATAGGGCCACGTTAGTTGCCATGCTTGGCATGCACGGTGGTAAAAGAATTTTTCAACAAAGCCTTTTCTATTCATTTTAGTTGTTATCTGAAATATGTGCCTATCTCCTGTATAAATTTTTCTCTGTCGCCTCTTACGACACCCACAGTGTGTACTGCCTAATATGATAGTGGATTGTACAACGCCGACACTACACAAACTAAATGGATGTATGAACGCAATTTTTTTTTTACAATTTATGTACATACAAAATAATGTTACAATGAAGAAAAAAAAGATATTTTGTACAAAGGCACTGCTTATTTCATATTATAATTTTTTTCAGCAGGCCTGATACTGGACAAATTAAAAAAGAAGCTGATCTAGTGTGCAATTATTTTTAGATTTTTGTGTCTACATGAAAATATCTTTACAAATAATTTTTAAAATTTAATAGTTATACATGATTTACGTGAGTGTTGTTTTTGAGATTATTTACTAGACAATTACTTTTTGCCTAGCAGTTCATCTGGACAATACAATCCGAGTTATCGATGTTGCAAAACAGCAGCAGTGCATATACTGTTATGTTCCGGTTTCAAATGGATAGAGAGCCATTGCAACTATAGGCTATAAAGCATTCTAACTTAATCTTTGCGGGTTACTGTTGATATTTGAGTTTATTTATTGAAAGTGAGTTAAATGTGTACGTGCAGTAGCCAGTAAATTTAGATAAAGTGCCTTTTATGACATTTTATTATTAGGTATTTATTATAAGTTTATATGTAGTGGAGCCACGCTGCAGCTATATTAGGGTTGTAGTACCGGTGGGTTAGCTCTACTGGGGAAGGACCACGATCTCACAGAATACCAGCGTAAAATAGCAGCTCAATGCCACTGTGTTTCGTATTATGAGTGTAGAGAACCGGATACCGAACGGGAAACGAGGCATTACTTGTTTAACTAAATAAGTAAAAAAATAATCAGAAAAATTTTACACGTGACTAAGGAAATAAAAAAATAAAAATAACCGACAAAAATTGCCATTAAAATTGTAAATTTAAAAAAAACTGTTTTTTACTTCTTGTGTCGTGTAAAATTTGATACAACTTTCACGTGGCAGGGCCAGCTTGACCAGGGCCGTACCACGTGCACGCAGAATACGTGGTAGAGTCACATGCAGCTAGAGAGATGCAACTATATATTATGGTAATAATTCGAATGGATCGACTCGAACGGTATAGTATCACGCTCCCACAGAATACCATTGAAAAATAGCAGCTTAATTCTACTGTGTTTTGTATGGTGAGTGTTGAAAATTGGTGACCCTTTTTACTGAAAAAGGGGTCTATAGGCCGCAGTATCAAATTACCATCAGGTGGACTGTGTGCTCGTTTGTCACACTAATTCTATAAAAAAGAATATCAGCGTCATAGCATAGCAATATAGGGTATATTGGCTGCGTTCTGCTTAATAAATGACGGAATACTATTTTTACCCAACTGTCCCCAGACGGAGGTTAATGTTTTTTGAGTGCGTTTGTATGTTTTGTATATTATGTCTTTTTCTTTGGCATGCTCTGTAGCTTAATTGGCTTAACGGATAACGTATGGAGTGTCGTTACAATCGCCTTAGTTATAGATGTAACATAGGTATACAAATTTTCTATTTCTAGTAAACTTTCTTACTTAGTCAGGTTTTTCTAATTACTGCTTAACCTTTGGACTTGTTACTAGCAACAGATTACTTAAATTTTATTCTTAATCGAAAATATATGTAGGTCGGGAGTGGAATACGCACTTGTTTCGTTTACAAAAATAGAGTGTCATACTTATTATTATTTTACTATCATATAATAAAGTTTCCTATGCTTATATATAAAAATATTATTTGTACCAAATTCAAAGACGATACCAGTTAACATTAAGAAGTTGCCTCCTAAGAAGACGATTTAAGCATCATGTTGGCCTCATTGTGATAACATCTTCTAATCCATTCTCTCATTCTCATGAAAATAAATCTGAATATGCTGATTTATTTAAGCCCATACTCGGGATCCCAACTACTATACCGAAGTGGTAGTCAGAGATTAAAATCGATAAATTTGATTTTATTGTTTAAAATTCGTCTCAGAAATCGCTATCCGCTCTTTTATTATACCATAAGGTTTTCAAATTTTCTTTAACAGGAAAGTTGTACTATTACATTTAAAATAGATGTTTTGCCCTACGCCCTTTAAGTAGTGCACACTATATTTTAACATATCATTGCTCTATGGTCGTAAACACGATTGGCTGATCGCGAGGTAACGGGTTCGTATCCGGGTCGGGCCAAAATCAGTAATTGGTTTCTTCTGTCAAGAAATCCTAAATAGCAGCCTGGATTTGGGAAATTGACTGTATTTCATCTCTGTGCCTCAGAAATCGCGTAAAGCCATTAGTCCTGCGCCCGATGTCTTTTCGGTTGTTTCGGATTACGTTCATTATGTTAAAATATTTTTATGATAATAATCTTAGTTTTTAAGTTATTTACAAAATTTTCTACAAACGGTGATTTTTCCGGACCGGTACGACTTGTACGGCTGTATCTCATGATCTGTAATAGGTAGTTTCACATAATATGTATTTCTGTCGGCACTTTAACAGAAAGTAATAAAAATAAAAATACATTATAAATTAAATGGGGCTCCCCTACCAGAAAAATGGTTTTTTTTTGGCAATTTTGGTCAATCTTGATAATGGCAAAAAGTAGACGCTTGAAACGCTCCCAGAGTTTCTATACTGTAGATTTATTCGCTAAAAATATAATAAAATAAAATTGTGTTTAAAAAGTATCTACGTAGTATTAATCTTGTAGGATGGTACGGAACCCTTCATGCGCGAGTCCGACTCGCACTTGGCCTAGTTTTTTTATTTCTTTCATTTTAAAAATGTTGGTTTTTTCAATACGTTCGCAGGTGGACTGTGTGTGTTTGTCAACCTAATACTATAAAAAAAACGATTATAAAATTAAAATTAGCTCCAGTTGCATTTCGAGTAAATTACCAATTTATGCGGACTTAAAACAACCGAATAAAAAATTCATAATATTATGTGAAAGAAGTTACGTACATATACAGCTAGTTTCTTATACAAAATCGTTTATCGTTAAGGATGAATTATTAACATTCTTTCAGTTGAAGACGTATCAATGTAATACTTTTAAGAAAACCCTCGACCTAGAAACTTCACTATCTTTTCATATCATCTACCATTATATTACGAATGTCCGTCGACCTATTCAGCTAATCTGTCCAGCTGTCAAAACTGCTATGTTAACATGGTCGGTGCAAACACTGTAGTGACCGACGTTGTCTTATATTTTAAACGCCGATTTAAATTTCTTTATAGATTAAATAAAAATCAGTGGTAGCGTAGTTGCTTATCGCTCGTAGTAAATTTAAGAGTACGCGGAAAATTTCGGTATTTGTCGTCACCAATCATGTACATAACTTCTAATGATTTCTCTAGTTAGTTTTCAAAAACACTTATACGTATTAAACTGTATGATTTCTTATATAAACATGAACACTTACACATTAAATGAAACTATTTTACGGATTATATCGCGTTTAATTTAACTTTTTAATTCCTGACGTTTCGGGTGCTTTACAGCACCCATGATCAGCGGGCGTCTCAATGTTATAGGTGGCCCGGCTAACTTAAATTTTTGACATTATTTTTGGTCAGATTTACGCAGAATGAGCTTATAGTATCTTGAAGTCTTGCAGTGATATGCTTGGTTTTGGATTCAATTTTATTAATTATAGGATCCCAAGCATATGGCAGCACCTATCTACTCTATTAAAATTAGGGTATTTTTTTTAAATTTCAATAGCCTCGCGAATCAACCTTGGCAAGAATTGGTGTTCTTTTGCGAGGACTTGTGGTCTATCAAATCTATGAATGAATAAATATACTTTATCGTACACCACAAAAAAATATACAAATCACATAGCAAAAAGAAGATTATATGTACAGATCTAATATAATTACGGGGACGATTTTGAATATGTTTACAGACTGCAGACTTCCTGGAATGTCGGTGCTTCAAGTCAGCTATATGTTCTTTTTCGCAGGTTTTAATAGATATTTTAGTTTGTCCTATGCAAAAGAGACTACATTGACAATCCAGCTTGTGCACTCCTGCATCTTGTAAAGGTATATTACACTTTGCGGATGGTAAAACTCGACTAGTCTTCTTCTGCGGCTTGTAGTAGGTTTTAAGGGAAGCTCGCTTCATGATGTAGCCAATCTTGTCTGTGACTCCTTTAACGTATAGTAGTACAGCAGTCACACGCTCGACCGTGGCCAGCTTCACTCAGTCTCTGTGATGTAGGCGCAGGATCTAAAGTTTGTTTTCTTGCAATACGTGCTTGACGCGCTGAAGGTCGGCGGCAAGATGTTTTCTGTCACAGATCCGTGAAACAAAGATTTTCCCACGGTAGCTAACTGTGATGGATGGTGGTTAAATTCACCGTTTAAATATCGGTTGGTATGGGTCTTTTTTCTATACACAGTGTGGCCAATAGTGCTATTAGGATTTCGGATGACTAAAAAATCTAGGAAATCTAAAGAATTCTTTTCCTCTAACTGCATTAGAATTTTATTTTAGAGTTTATGGAGTTGAGGTAGTCTAAAAATGCATTTGCTTTGTAAGGTGGTAAAGTTGTGAAATTGTCTTCTACGTACCACTTGTAGAACTTTGGATTTACAGTAGCAGTAAGAATTTCTTTCTCTTCAAAGTCCTCCATGAATATGTTGGCGACTACAAGAGATACAGGTGAGGTCTTCGCCACACCGTCTATTTGCTTGTGGAGCTCTTTTTTCTACATAGCCTGTACATATTCTGTAGGCATGTTTTTATCTTCTAGCTTTCTAGTTACAATTGAGATGAAGTCTTCAATAGGTAAGCGTGTGAATAGCGACTGAATATCAAAACTGACCATAGTTTCATTGTAAGCGAGATGTAGGTCTTTTAGATCACTAACTAAATGGTATGAATCCTTTATGTATGCTCTGGTGGTACCTCTCAGTGGTAACAGTATTTATGCCAAGTGTTGAGCCAACTTGTAGTTTCTACATTTCTCTGTCGTACAGAAAGCACCTCGCACCTTGGGCTATATACCATGCCCGGAGGAGATCTTCCTTTTTCTAAAGAGGTGACCCCACCGCAACATGTCATAAGATCCGCAAAGAAAATATCCGTCGCAGAATCAGTGTAATTACTTATACCATACATAATAATAATATTCTCCAGACCAAATTTCAATCACGGTGGCCAGTCTTAATAGAGACTAGCCAACTGCGCAGGACAGGATTTTAATGCCCAATTTTATATCCATTACAGGCCCCAACTCTATTCTCTCACTTTCATAGACCGATAGGGATGGTAATCCAATATGACCGGAGGAAGTTCAGGTGCGGGACCTACAGTGGGGCACGGGGGTGAAAACACCGAGAATATTCTTGATAGTAAAACTTATAACTGATTTTGGCCCGCCCAGAACATTGTGATCGGCAATGGTGTTTTACTATCATTATACCAACAAGTCTGTCATGTTTTATATAATATATATTTCTTTTCCAACATACCTATATATTATGAATTCTAAATCATCGCGTCAAATAACATACTATAGAACGGACTTAAGTGGAGGTGGACGTCATCCTAGTCAGTTCTAATTTATTTGCGCGCAATTCTGTACTTCCTTCTTAATATTCACAATACACACATTCATAGACATATATACTTAACCCTAGAAGCCTAATCTGTCTTAGAGATACATAAATCCTTAACATACGCCTCAGAGGCGTGCATATACACAAAGGTATAAATAAAACCATTTGTGGGCTAAAATAAACTAATTATTTGTGAATTTTTTTAAGAATCTGGAAGATAGGGATTTATTCTAGTAATAAAACAGAGATTCATCAGTGAAACCTCTAATCACAGACATTAATTATAACAATATAAAACAATTTGCCTATACTCGAACAAAAAAAGTAACTTCTCATTAATCAACGGCAACATTATTTCTTTTACTACCTTATATTTTTTTTACTATTAATGACTTTTTTTAGCACAATTATAAAATTAAATCAGACTTTCAAAGAGTATCTTAAAGCTTAGAGCAGTCTACATACACATCAACTTTGTGCTCGTAACATACTGATATTTTGCACCTCATCATTCATCATTACAGCCCTTCACAAGTCCACTGCTGAACATAGGCCTCCCCCAAAGTATGCCACAAAGCACGGTCCTGAGCCACCTGCATCCATCGACTTCCTGCATGTCTAAACAGGTCGTCACTCCATCTCGTGGGGGGACGCCCTACACTTCGCCTACTGGTACGAGGCTGCCACTCGAGAAACTTTCTTCGCCATCGGTTGTCGGATCTTCGAGCTATATGGCCGGCCCACTGCCACTTCAGCTTACTAATCCGTTGGCCTATGTCGGTTACTCTGGTTCTACTGCGGATAACCTCATTCCTAAGTTTATCACGCAGAGAAACTCCGAGCATAGCCCTCTCCATAGCTCGCTGAGCGACCTTGAGCTTCCTCATACGGCCAGCAGTGAAGGACCACGTCTCAGTTCCATAAGTCATCACTGGCAACACGCACTGGTTGTACAATTTCGTTTTAAAGTTTTGAGATATGTCTGACGAGAAAATGTGTCGTAGCTTCCCGAACGCTGCCCAGCCGAGTTGAATCCGTCGATTGAGCTCTCAGTCGAAGTTGGACTTACCTAGTCGGACTATTTGTCCCAGGTAGACATATTCGTCAACAACTTCGAGCTTAGTGCTCGCAACAACTACCGGCATAGGTGTGACATGGACATTAAACATGATCTTTGTTTTGTCCATGTTCATCTTAAGACCTATCCGTTGGGAGACACTATTGAGGTCATTGAGCTTAGTGCTTTGGTCCTCCAGCGATTCTGCTATAAGGACTATATCGTCGGCAAATCGAAGGTGAGTGATGTACTCGCCATTGATGTTAATACCGTATCCTTTCCAGTCCAGAAGCTTGAAAACGTCTTCCAATGCAGCGGTGAAGAGTTTCGGGGATATAACATCACCCTGTCTTACACCTCTCTGCAATTGGATAGGTTTTGTACTCTGGTTCTGTACTCGGACAGCCATCGTAGCTCTACTGTACAAACACTTCAGCACTTTGATATACCGACAGTCAACTTGGCACCGCTGAAGGGACTGCAGCACCGCCCAAATTTCGACAGAATCAAAGGCTTTCTCATAGTCCACATACGCCAGACATAGTGGCAAATTGTACTCTTCGGACTTCTGTACAATTTGCCGTAGGATATGTATGTGGTCTATGGTGCTAAAGCCCTTTCGAAAACCGGCTTTCTCTCTCCGCTGTGATTCCGTCCTCGCCTGGGGCCTTACCGTTTTTAAGATGTTGGAGAGCCATTCTTATCTTGCTCAGACTGAAGTCCGGGATATCTTCGGAAAAGTGTCGGCTAAGACTCTTTTTTGGATCGTTACTCACACTTGCGTGCGGCTCCAACGATGACATGTACAGCTGCTCATAGAACCTCTCAATCTCATTCAAAATCTTAGGTGCCTCGGAAACGATGCTGCCACATTCAGTCTTCAGCTTTGACAGTTGGCTCTTTCTGGCAGACAGATCTTTGGCAAAGACTTTGGAGCTTTGGTTCCGCTTGATCGCTTCTTCAATACGAGCTGTATTGAAGTTGCGTAAGTCCCGTCGCATGCATTTGGAGATCTGTCTGTTCAGTTGCCTGTATGCTGTCAAATCTGTTGAAGAATGTAGCCTCATCTCCCGTCTAACAGCCATGAGATTAAGAGTGTGATCGGAGAGTTTATGTGTTCTTCTGCGGCGGGTCTTGCAGAACTTAACTCCGACCGCATGGACAGTTTCCACGAGTTTCTAATTCATATCGTCCACTTCATTGCAGTCTTCTAGGCAATGAAAACGGTTTTTTTAACTCGAGCTGAAAGGTTTCGGTACCTTGGATTAGAGCACGAGGGGCATGGAGCGTTGACTTCATTAGACGAGACCTCTCCAACTTAACATTTAGGTTCAGTGTGCCTCTAACCATTCGGTGATCGCTGCCGGTTTTCACCCTCGCGATCACTGAGACATCACTGACCAGTTGTCGTCTGGTTGTCATAATGAAGTCAATCTCATTTTTTGTCTAACCGCCGGGGCCACAGGTCCACTTCCTGTGGGGCCGCTTCTTGAAAAAAGAGTTCATCATAAAGAGTCCCTCTTTCTCCATGAAGTAGGCCAGCTGTTGGCCCCTTGGGTTCCGTTGCCCTATTCCAAATTTCCCTACTTTCAGCTCACCGTTCTCTCTTGTGCCTAGTTTTGCATTGAAGTCTCCCATTAACACCGTATATTGGGTTTTGGAGGAATGCATGGCTCTAGAGATATCCTCATACATTTACTCCACCTTCTCATCGGGGTGTGCCGAGGTTGGTGCGTAAACCTGTATGACCTTCAGCGAATACCGTTTGGTGATTCTGAGTATAAGGTACGCAACCCTCGTCGACACACTCCCGATCTTTACAACGTTGTTAACGAGAGATTTGTGGACGATAAATCCGCCACCTCCTTGGGACAGATGGTCGCCCTCCCGGTGATAGAGCAAGTTGCCGGATTCGAGGATTACCGTGTCCTCCCCCTCTCTTCGGACTTCGGATAATCCTATTATATGCCAGCGCAACTTGTCTATCTCTTCTTTCAGCTGCACGATTTTCTCGTCAGTCCTCAGGGTGCGTGCGTTGTATGTTGCCAGGTCGAGTTGTCGTAGGTGGCAACCGAACCTCCACCGGAGATTCTTAGCACCCCCTGCCCCGCCGTTACCATGGTCGCCACCGTAGCCAGGAATAGCGGGGTCGCCGGGGACTGGGGGCCGTCTCTTTGTTAATAACTTTTTGCACCTAACACATTTGACATTTTGCAACTAAAGCACACTTATTTAGACATTCTCTTTTTTTTGGTAAGAGCAAAAAGCGCAGTATTTACGTTTTTTGGGCTCTGGTTCTCCTTCTGTACTTCGTTACTTGAATCAGTAGAGTTTACTAGAATTTGGCTTATGTTTTCTCATCAACAACATCTCTCATAAACATCTTTTCAAAGTCGGGCTTCAAGTCCCATCTCTTCCAAGGCTTGACCAAATCTGTGCTGAGCTACTTTATGAATTCTCTCCTATTTAGGGGTATTTTATTGTTCTTGATCATGTTGTGGCCATAAATAACAACAGAGTTGACAAACGTCATGTTCAAGCTGCCGTAGAATACAGTTATTGACCATCTATTAGTTTTGCGACTGCACGACATTGAAGAGCACATTTGATCAAAGGAATCTACTCCTCCTTTTGACTGGTTGTAGAAATGAATCATGTCATCAATCATCGCATTTTTAACACAAGATGATAAGAGATACATCAGCTTTGCAGGCTTTGGTTTATAAGATACAAGCGTCAAGGGGCCATCGAAGCAAAACATAAAACTACAAACAGGACAAGATCTCGAGTTCTTACATTGTTCTGGGATTTTCCGCTTGTTTGAATAAATACTGCCAACTATAGTCAACTTGCACGGCTGTTGAAGTTTAGTCGCTTTGATCGTGATATATTTTGTCTGAAACAATGCCACAATGCCAAATATAACCACAAAAATACAAAAAAAAAATAACAATCGCATAATCACACAATCAAAGTTAAAAGTTACACAAAGCCTAATTATATATACTATATATATAAGTCGAAATTGGCGGGACTTACCTTAGCGATACGGGTACAATAGGCAAACTCCCGGCGGTCACTGAGTTGGCTAAGCCGGACGAACCACTAACGCCCGTTAGAAAAAGGTAGACAATTTCCGAATGAGTGTACGCCTCGTAGGCGTAGATAGGGCTTCTAGGGTTAAATACACACAACATATACATATATAAATATATACAAACACATATACATGCAAATTCTACATATATACACAATACATATAAATATTATCTATGTCAGAACAAATATGAAATATACAAATGTGTATGAAAATAAGAGCTGTGTTAGTTCAAACTTGCAACAATTTTTTCACATGCTTACGGACTTGATTTTTAAAAACAAACTTGTTGGAAGCTTTTTTAATGTCAAGAGGGATGTCGTTTCAGAGTCTGATAGCCGTGAGGGTGAAAGGTTGAGATAAATAACCAGTACGGTGTAAAGGAGTAAGAAAACAACCACTTACTATCAGGTGGACTGTGTGCTCGTTTTTCACCCTTATCCTATATAAAAAAGCCATTTCTACAAATGTAATCCCCATTCGGGGATTAAATGACTCGTGCGTGATTGTGGAAGTCCACAACAAACTACGCCCCATATAGTGAATGACTGTCCACTTCTGTGTTTCTCTAGTGGAATAGAAGGTTTTAACAAATTTACTCCAGCTTGGGATGACTGGTTGTGAAACTATTACATTAATACTTAATCATTAAATACGAGCAGCATTACCAGCAGTTACTTGAGCATGCAAAAATTAGTGGTCAGAATATCGTATCGTAGATACACAAATATAAGCTTAGAGCAATAATGTGTTTTAAACTTTTTGTTAAATTCGTGTCTTTTATTTAAATACATGATATTTTATAAAACGTTAAATAAAATACGCTATAACAAAGGTTAAAAAATATCCGCTAGAAAACACCTATCACTCAAGCCCGTAATTTCTTCAAAGAAGCGTCGGACCGAAGTTTTCCGAGACGTAATACCATCATACGGTCTTACATCTGACATGTCTCGTTAACACGGATCTCTGAAAATACAACAATTTTGCGATGGTGATAAAAATAAAAAGAAGTTATTTTTATTTTATATAAGTGAAGTGACAAACGTTTATAGGTGGTAGAGCCATACTGCAGGTATATTTATTATTATAAGTTTGATAATGTATAATATTTTTTTCTCTATATAGACAGTCAAACCTAAATTTACGTTAATACATATTTACTTAAAAAAAAACTTGTCTTCAAATGTTAAACAAATATTTTGTTATAACTTCTAAATTAATTTTATTAAATTTAACTTTATACTTTAAACTCGGTATTCAATTAAGGTCAAGAATCTTGAAATCTAAATTAAAAAAGTAGTAATGAGTTTTCGACTATTATAAATAACTTAAATAATAAATATTCGATAATGTATGTAAATGTATTGTAACAATGCTATGTAACGATCTTAACTACGTACATTAATAAGTGTTTGATACTGTAATTTTCAAACACTTTTAAGTGTACTCATAATAAAACAGTCACAGTTAGCCCGGCTACCTTCAGTTTTTTAATATTAATTTTTGGTTCGATTTACGCAGAATGAACTTACAGTATCCTGAAGTTTTGCAGTGTTATGCTTGGGTTTGGATTTAATTTTGTTAATTATAGGATCCCAAGCAGATGGCAGCACCCATCCATCTTCTCTATTGAAATTAGGATGTTTTTTAATTTCAATAGCCTCGCGTATCATCCTTGGTAGGAATCGGTGTTCTTTTGCAAGGATTTATGGTCTATCAAATCTGATGTAATGGCGGGGACGATCTTGACGAAGTTGGAGTTCACAGACTGCAGACTTCCCAGAGCGTCGGTGCTTCACGTCAGCTATATGTTCTTTCACGCGGGTTTTAATGGATCTTTTTGTTTGTCCTATGTAAGAGAGACCACATTCGCAATCAAGCTTGTACACTCCTGCATCTTGTAGAGGGATGTTACACTTGACGGATGGTAAAAATTGACTAATCTTCTTCGGCGGCTTGAAGTATGTTTTAATAGAAGCTCGCTTCAAGATGTAGCCAACCTTGTCTGTGACTCCTCTGACATAGGGTAGTACAGCAGGCACACGCTCGACTGTGGTCGGCTTCACTCGGTCACTGTGACGTAGGCGCGGGACTCGAAGCTTGTTGTCTTGCAATACTTGCTCGACGTACTGAAGCTCGGCGGCCAGATGTTTTCTGTCACATATCCCTCGTGCTCTCTGAAACAAAGATTTGCCCACGGTAGCTAACTGTGATGGATGATGGTGCGATTCACCATTTAAATATCGGTTAGTATGGGTCTTTTTTCTATACACAGTATGACCAATAGTGTTATCAGGATTTCGGATGACTAAAACATCTAGGAAAGCTAAAGAATTGTTTGCCACTAACTCCATTGTGAATTGTATTTTAGACTTTATGGAATTAAGGTGGTCTGAAAATGCAGTTACTTTGTCAGATGGTAAAATTGTGAAAGTGTCGTCTACATACCGCTTGTGGAATCTTGGATTTACAGGAGCAGTAAGAAGGGCTTTCTCCTCAAAGTTCTCCATGAATATGTCGGCGACTATGGGAGATACAGGTGAGCCCATCGCCACTCCATCTACTTGCTTGTAAAACTCCTCCTTCCACAATAGATAGCCAGATGTAAGGCAGTGTTTGAGTAATACTGCATATTCTGTAGGCATGTTGTATTCTTCTAGCTTCCTGGTTACAATTGTCAAATCAAACATCTCAGTCCCCCCCGTGACCATGGGTTGCTGAAAAGCACTCGAAACGTCGGGAATAAAAATAATAAAATAAACGCGATAAAATCCGTAAAAAACAGTTTTATTCAATGTGTAGTGTTCGCGTAAATATAAGAAATCATTATGTAAACCAGTACGGACTGGTAATAGCAAATAAAATTCGCCGATTAGAAGATCTTAAAACAAAGCACGCAAGATATATAACAGCTTTGAACTTCTTGAAGAGATGTAGAGATCACAGTCTCATTCCATTCCATTTCCATTGTAATGTTTGAACAATGCAATAAATTAAACTCAGTGATGCAGTTTAATAACTCTCTCTTTATTGGTTTGGAGGAGACTTATATATAATGGGTGTGACGTAGGTACATAAGTAGGGGGCAGGTTTTGTGTTACGTGGTTCCAGGTAGAGCCACATGAATGGTATCTTCTTCTATAAATATAATATAATATTACTGAACAAAATAGATGTTATTTCTACTCCTTATATGGAGTCCACGTTGAGTGATGATATAATTTAATATTCCTGTTATATTGCTTTATCATAGTACCGACACCACATCTCCTTCCTTATTTAAAATATTTAAAATTCAGTTAGATTTTTAAATTTTTACATCATTTTTATAATGTAATTATTATTACGACTTACATATGTCTAACACTTAATTTATGTAATGATAACTTTATTATAAGTTCTCTATTCTTAACTTAACTATATGCCTATTATATAGCCGTGGGTTATACCTATACCACAATAGAACAATTTTTTTTATACTGTAAAAAGTTAATCTGTAAAAGTTAATAAATAAAATTATTAAGTATAATATTTAAAATTCGTCTTGACTTGGGTAGGATGGTTGGCCAAACCTCCTAAACACATAATAATTCGTCAGTCACATTAAAAATAGTATCATGCATACATACAACATACGTATTTGACATAATTAGGTGAACATTCGTGAAGGTATATTATTTTGGTCGACACATTATTGTAATGTACTTAGATATTGAGTTATTTAGTCATTTATTAAGTAACTTATCCGGATACTCGCATTAAGTACTATCTACTCTTCCTTATATATTTTTTCACATTTTATATTATTAGTATACAATTATAATACTTTATACTTCATTTATTCATACCTTTATATTTGATTAATCGTTACATTTATGATCCACACATATAGGTTATATATTAATACTTAACAATTTTTTTCAGAAAACGATGACTTATAAAAGTTAAAAGCTTATGATTTATCACCGAAAATATTACATTGCATTTAAGATGAACAGAACAAAGAATATAATGTAATGCAACCTAATGATGATCATAACAACAGAGATCAAAATACATCTTGCAATCACAGCCGCGTAAGCGGTTTGTGACACATCTTTGTTATAAAGTCCAAAGCACGTATAAGGAAAGGTTTGCAATTACATTGTATGACACATACATAATATCTAATTCAAAATAACTTACAAAATGTTTTATTATGAGTACACTTAAAGTATTTGAAAATTACAGTATCAAACACTTTTTAATGTACGTAGTTAAGATCGTTACATGGCATTGTTATAATACATTTACATACATTATCGAATATTTATTATTTAATTTATTTATAATAGTCGAAAACTCATTACTACTTTTTTAATTTAGATTTCAAGATTCTTGACCTTAATTGAATACCGAGTTTAAAGTATAAAGTTAAATTTAATAAAATTAATTTAGAAGTTATAACAAAATATTTGTTTAATATTTGAAGACAAGTTTTTTTTAAGTAAATATGTATTAACGTAAATTTAGGTTTGACTGTCTATATAGAGAAAAAATATTATACATTATCAAACTTATAATAATAGAGTATCGATACGCTTTGGATTTGATTTTAGTAAGTAATATAAGTTTAAAATTGTACAAAGTATTCATAAACAAAAAATATAACACGAGAACTTTAAGGTAGAGTTATTGTAACTATAAATCAATGTGCATAAATATGAAAGAAAAATTAGTAAATTAATGTACATCTACGCGAAAATGTATTTATCAAATTTAATTGTTTTTTTACGTGTGGTTGTGTGGATCGTTCTTATAATTACTAGATGTGTAACTTGTAAGTAGCATTTTGAGTAGGATTGTAGGTAGCACCCTAATATAGAAATGCAAAATAACTACATAATATCTAATTTTTTAGATTTGTTCAGGGATCCCCTTATTATCTCATTTTAATTGTTCTCATGTCCTTTATTTTCATACTAACAGTACTCTCATATCCTTTGTTTTCGATTATCAGGCCTTCTTTTTTTCATAATTCTTGTACGTTCTTTCTTTTATTTCTTAATATTTTTGACCTTTAGCTAGCTTTATATATTTATTTATTTATTAGATACCAGGAATCGGAGTATTAATAAACTTCATTTATATTTTATTTCATGATTTTTATCACGCGGGTACTTTATAAATATGGGCCCCCCATTTATTTGGGTATTATATAACATTTTCACTGCAACTATTTCATTTTATTGGTACATAAATATTTTCTTTCATATTCTTTCAAGGTAATAGTGTACCTTGGGTTGTGCGCACAACCTTGAGGTCAACTTTTAAGTCATTTTTAAAGGACTCCAACAATTGTCACGGAGGAAAACTAAGTTCACACTATGATCCAATGAAGGATGTGACCTCTATGTACCATTATTAAGGGTAACAAATTTAAGACTTCGCTAGTCCCCAACAATACTAATATGAGTAAACTCGTTCACATCTCACTTGTACTGAAGGTATTGTTCCCTAGTACCCGTTACTTCCGATTTTATCATCCAATCATGGAAACATACCCTGCTCGAGGACTATATACTTTACTAGTGATGGACGTTCCCGTATCTCTTCATTACTTATTTTATGCAGGTCAACTTTTGTTTTATTTCTATTTATTTCTTTACATTTGTAGTATTTATTAATCATTATTTAATTGTAGCATAACTTCATGTACACGACTCGCGTACATATATGATCAGGATAATGGACGATATTCCTATACAATTCATAATAAATTATCATTTCCCTCATTGTTAATACATTAAAACTTATTCCACATTTAATCGTTTCCGAACAACCTTAAAAATTAATCGGTTATTAGTTGTCCCAAACTCTCAGCTGATCAGGCTGATTGTATGTGGATATGCTAACCACCGAAAATTTTCTTTACCTATGCCACACTTTCTACTTATATTTCTATCAATATTTTTCACTCATAATGATAAACTCCGTAACTTATCCATAAATTTACTTACGTCTTTTATAAATTTATATCATATAGTCCCGTATAATATTTAGTTACATCATTGTCAGTTAGGGGTTGAGGCTCAAAGTATGGGCACAACAAATTTTAAATTAATTAGGTACTTAATTGTCTACATAATATAATGAGTTTCAAAATCATATAAAGCGAAGAAAATATTTTCATAATACACGCAAGTAAGTACTATTTTCCGAGAAAATATTAAATTATAATAATTAAAAGTTTATGATTTAAAAGTTCAATAAATATAAAATCGAAATGAATAAACTACATTTCATGTTATGATACAGAACAAAGAAATACTAACGGGAACATAAGCCATCATGGCATGGCATCATTACAACAGGCAGATCAAAATACAAATTGTACTCTTAACAGCAATTTGGGAAACCTTTGTTTTAAATTCGAAAGCAAGTATATGGAAACCTTTGCGATTGCATCGAACTATGATCAGATCAGACAGTGTGATTAATACCTAATTTTAAGATAACTTGTAGAATATATTATAATATGAATGCAACCTTAAAATGAGATTCTTAGCATTTTTTTTTAATTTACACAGAAACTTAAATAGTTTTGTCATTTATAGTTATAGTACATACATTTATTCATTGGCTCTTAAAAATGTTAATTTTATCACATACAAAAATTATTTTAAACAATCGCTCTAACAGCCATCGAGTTTACGTATAACAAAATATTAATTTATTTAAAACCTTGAAAGAAAAAAAAAATATTTTAATTTACCATAATATAACTTTAAGACAGTACCGTCGGCTTTTAGGAACTAAAAATAAAACGAATTGTCTATAACCCTTTTCAAAATTTGGATTCCAAAAAAAAAATAAAAACGACGAAATGTGTCACAGTCTTAGTTTATAAAATTTTATATAATCTAAGGTCTCAGTGTTATTTAATTATATATTATGGAGAAATCAAGTACGTAAAAAATGTAATCTATTATGGTATATCATTATTTCATTCATTTTTTGACAGAACACAGTAATAATATAATTTATAACTATACATAACTGAATAAAAGTGAATATAATATCGTCTTATGCCTCAATAGAAGTGCAACATAAGTGTATATGTAACATAATTTATAATAGTGCGTTATAGTTTTTATTTAGAAATAAAACTAACAAAATGCTATTGAATCGTTAAGTGTTCTGATAAATATTTTCAACTTTATCATGTTAAATTAAATACAGAATTAATAAATAACTTTAAAAAATATATTATAGCAAAACAACATGAAAATATCAATTTTTAAAGTTTTTAATGGAATATCAGTAGATTTAATCTCATCTTCCTTTACTTTACTGTTAAAATTTATTATAACCACTTTAAGTTTGGTATCAAAAATTTTTCCCTTCATGTTAACTCGATGCAATTTTTATTAAATATGCTCTAACTTCTTTTAATTTCTCATATAACTGTTCTAAAGAAATATTCATAACTTACCACCAATACGTAGAATAGAGTACACTTTATATAATTTTACGAAATATATAATATAGTCAGGTGAAATTGCAATTGTTCAGTTCTTGCCTTATTGCTTCCCATTGTATTTTGCACAATCATGGTCTCTTCTTTAGTCTGATAACCGCCCATGTTCTTGGTTGTTACTTTTCGTTAAACGTGTACACCCAGTCACGCAGCTCAAGATAGAACACCATAACTCTTAATTTCTTCTTTGTTCTTTTTTGGCTCAATTTTCACATTCTTCTGGGTGGTGCTCGCATGAATACAACTGCTTCTTTTCTTTTTAAATAGGTCTGCCGAATCTTAAATTTTGATCTTTGGTCATGATAAAAAAATCCACTATTTGTTTTCCTCCTTCTTTGTTACTTGTCTTCATAGTTCTATATATTATATATTTAAAATTTTCAGTCGGCTTCTATAAAATAATTATTGTAGCCTCTTCTTGTATTCATATTTGTTTATTTTTCGTCAGATCCGGTATTGCGTCCATTCCGTTATAATATTTTTTTTTTAAATTGTCAATCCTCTTAAAAACTGTCCATTATTTAATTAAGTTTTCTTATAATATTTTTTCTTCTTTTAAATAGTAGGCCCGGCGGTGCGCGTGCATTGAAGCAGCGCACTGCTTGGCAGGGTCGCCATGTAATGTTTGAACAATGCAATAAATTAAACTCAGTGATGCAGTTTAATAACTCTCTCTTTATTGGTTTGGAGGAGACTTATATATAATGGGTGTGATATAGGTACATAGGTATGGGGCAGGTTTTGTGTTACGTGGTTCCAGGTAGAGCCACGTGAATGGTATCTTCTTCTATAAATATAATATGATATTACTGAACAAAATAGATGTTATTTCTACTACTTATATGGAGTCCAGGTTGAGTGATGATATAATTTAATATTCCTGTTATATCGCTTTATCATAGTACCGACACCACATACGTGTGTCAAAATATCAACTAAAAAGGACATTCGAGGAAGTGCTAAGATCTTAAATCAGGCAAGTAAAAAGTTGTTACGAACGGTGATTCAGCAAAAACGGTTCGATCTACAATTCATAAATAATACCATAGACAATTTGTCCAGTGAGTTAAAGACAGTTTTAACGACATTTGATTTTAATAATTGCATAGAAACTTTGAACAAACGTGAAAAAGCTAAATATAATGAAGGCAAAAATAAACAAATAGGGAAATACCAAAAATTAACGATCAAATCAAATGCCAAACATCCATGTCAACGTAGAAACGATACACAACCGTTGACCACAGACACAAACAATAAACAACGCACGGTCTATAATCTGTCACAACAAATACTGGACGAACCTACATTAAAAGTATTATCGAAGGGCCTGAATTTCGCAATAACACCGAAAGAAATTCCGTATGAGGAAATTATATGCAACGTGGAGGATTGTCTGTATATAAACAATGTGGTAAAGGAAGATGTTGAGGCCATACGTCAAGACATTTCGTCCTTATTACGTCGTAGTTCAGTGCCGAAACTAAATCTCCCCAAAGACGAGATTAAAGCGTTGTACAACTTACGCAACAGACCAGAGCTCACGATTCTCCATGCAGATAAAGAGAATGCTACGGTAATAATGGATACGTCAGATTATAATTTGAAAATACAACAACTTTTATCGGACGAAAGTACGTACAAGAAGGTCAAAACAGACCCTACAACCAATGTGCTTAAAACAACTAGCGATCTAATAAAGAATTACTCCGAAAAATTAAATCTCGACGTAAACTCTATAATACCACCGTGTACTAAAGCACCGAGGTTATATGGGTTACCGAAAATACACAAACCAAACGCTTTACTACGTCCCATAGTGAGCCAAATCGATTCACCAACTTATAAGTTGGCTCAACACCTGGCAAAAATTCTGTCACCACTGAGAGGACAAACTACACACAAAGTATTCGTACCATTTTGTTAGTGAGATAAAAGACCTACATCTTGCTGACAATAAAACTATGGTCAGTTTTGATGTTCAGTCACTATTTACATGCTTACCTATTGAAGACTGCATCTCAATTGTAACCAGGAAGCTAGAAGAATACAACATGCCTACAGAATATGCAGTATTACTCAAACACTGCCTTACATCTGGCTATCTATTATGGAAGGAGGAGTTTTACAAGCAAGTAGATGAAGTGGCGATGGGCTCACCTGTGTCTCCCATAGTCGCCGATATATTCATGGAGAACTTTGAGGAGAAAGCCCTTCTTACTGCTCCTGTAAATCCAAGATTTTACAAGCGGTATGTAGACGACACTTTCACAATTTTACCATCTGACAAAGGAACTGCATTTTCAGACCACCTTAATTCCATAAAGTCTAAAATACAATTCACAATGGAGTTAGAGGCAAACAATTCTTTAGCTTTCCTAGATGTTTTAGTCATCCGAAATCCTGATAACACTATTGGTCATACTGTGTATAGAAAAAAGACCCATACTAACCGATATTTAAATGGTGAATCGCACCATCATCCATCACAGTTAGCTACCGTGGGAAAATCTTTGTTTCAGAGAGCACGAGGGATCTGTGACAGAAAACATCTGGCCGCCGAGCTTCAGTACGTCGAGCAAGTATTGCAAGACAACAAACTTCGGGTCCCGCGCCTACGTCACAGTGACCGAGTGAAGCCGAACACAGTCGAGCGTGTGCCTGCTGTACTACCCTATGTCAGAGGAGTCACAAACAAGGTTGGCTACATCTTGAAGTGAGCTTCTATTAAACAAACTTCAAGCCGCCGAAGAAGATTAGTCAATTTTTACCATCCGTCAAGTGTAACATCCCTCTACAATATGCAGGAGTGTACAAGCTTGATTGCGAATGTGGTCTCTCTTACATAGTACAAACAAAAAGATCCATTAAAACCCGCGTGAAAGAACATAAAGCTGACGTGAAGCACCGACGCTCTGGGAAGTCTGTAGTCTGTGAACATGTTCAAGATCGTCCCCGCCATTACATCAGATTTGATAGACCACAAATCCTTGCAAAAGAACACCGATTCCTACCAAGGATGATACGCGAGGCTGTTGAAATTAAAAAACATCCTAATTTCAATAGAGAAGATGGATGGGTGCTGCCATCTGCTTGGGATCCTATAATTAACAAAATTAAATCCAAACCCAAGCATAACACTGCAAGACTTCAGGATACTGTAAGTTCATTCTGCGTAAATCGAACCAAAAATTAATATTAAAAAACTGAAGGTGGTCTAACTGTGACATCGGGGCGTCAAACATCTCAGTCCCCCCCGTGACCATGGTTGCTGAAAAACACTCGAAACGTCGGGAATAAAAGTAATAAAATAAACGCGATAAAATCCGTAAAAAAACAGTTTTATTCAATTTATGATGTTTTACTCGAAACGAGGCAATCATTTAGTCCTCAGGTGTGAAAACGTATTTTGCATTTTGATTTTTAATCGAGGATAGACGTAGATGTGTATGGGCCACAGCATCCACTTACCATCAGATGGACCGTGTGATCGTTTGTCACACCTATTCTTTATATTCACGTCGCCTAGTCTTATGGTCTGAGATTACTATGTTCTGCGGATACATAGCCATTCTATACATAATAAGTGATTTGGTTTGGTTATTTTTGAGCTCTTTAACAACGCACTTTATCATCATACCGAGAATTGTATAATTTTGAAGAAGTGAGACTATCCAGCTTTCTTTGTTGACCTGGATGTTTGTTGGCAATGAGTTGGCAATATAGCTCAAAGAACCGACCACTGATGGCGAAAAAAGGTTCTCGAGTGGCAACCTCGTACCAGTAAGAAAAAGTATAGTGTGGCCTCCCACTAGACGAAGATGAGCCTGGAAAGAGATGTAGATGATGCAGCATCCATGCTGGTATTTTAGGACTGTTGAAAAGTTATAATGTTGATGATGGTCATGACGATGATGTGAAATACCTCCACGATTCAAGGGAAATTCCTATCCTAGATGTGGTAGCATTTGTTAATATAAATGAAAATGTAAATAAATACTACATCCTATTATGTCAGTAAAAAAATGAAATGTTTTATATAAACATATCAATAGTTCCAGCAATCTAAAAATGCTTACCGGTAAGATCATATACTGAAATTAGGTGGGCAAAAGAGACACAAATTATTAAAGCCTTCTTAATACGAAGTACAGATCTTTATGAGTCTCAGTCATTACTTAGACTTCATGAGTCTTATGGGGAAATGTCTACGCATACCCGCTCCGCGGGGACAAGAACAGGTTATGTCGGACTCGCACCGACTAAAACCCCATGCGGTTCCACCTTCGCCGCATATTGGCAGGGCCACAGGATTGCTTTTGCACATATCCGCGGCCCCACCAGCGCCGGCTACCCCATGCCAGCTCCTCCTCTGGGGGGACTACTCCTCTCCTTTTGCTTCTCAGGTAAGGAGTACCCGGAATACAATGTGGTGACCAAGTCACGACTACCAAGCCACCCCGCTACGACAAGGCAGAAAGGCGGTACGATGGGGGTTGGTCACTACCATCACCTATGGATAGTTAAAAGTTGATTCAACAAGGAAAGCAAAACGTGCGAAGAAGGAAACTTCTTGTCAATCAGACAGTATTAGATGCTTGGCGTAACCGCCAAGCATCTCATTATTGTAGATGATATAATGTATTTCTAACCAAAAAACAAATGAACAATCGGGAAACTAATCATAAGATGGGCAGCAGCGTTTTCTTAATTACGACTAAGATTAAAAACTGCGGATGCCAACTCACTTGCCAAGCATGGCGACTATGCCAGATATATCCCTTATGAGGCAATCTATAGGCGAGGCATATATTTAGACGTGGACTTTAATAAGTTGTAACGGTAATGTTGAAATTAACCTTTTATTATGATTTACCCGCGTTGCAAATAATTTTACCTACTACATATAAAAGGACTTTCATTATCGCCATGTTGTTATTTTACATAAAGTCAGTTACAGAATAAGGCTGCCAGCAGCGAGCACTTTTGCGGTTACAAGCGCTTCGTAGCTCAGATGAACAACGATATAACTTTTATAGGAAAAACTTATCCTGAATTAACATATTTTACGATGTATTAAAGGCGTTGTAAAACTTGGGTGTTTTAGTTACTTTTACTTTACTGACTGTTGACTTGTTACGTAAATTTGTTTTACAATAATAATTATCTTTTAAAACAATAAATACAAGTTTATAATATGTTACAAGAACGACAGTACAAGTTTAAATTAAATATAGTCTATATTACTCCTGGCATTGTTCTCTATCTTTCAATTAAGTTTAATCACTATCATATGAAAACAATAAATTATATAAAATAATATTAAAACAATATATTGGATCTCCGATGATTAACTCGGATGGGCAGAAAAAAATCAGTTTTTTTTAATGACATGTCAGTTACTTCTACACACAGAAAAAATATAATGGATAAATAGCACATAACAGCATTCGGGAGATTACGATACATCTCCTTGTCATGTATACCTCAAAATTAAAAAAGAGTGTACGTACAACAGTACGTGTTGCCAGTAATGACATATGGATTTGAGACATATTACTTCACTGCTGGACGTAAAAGAAGCTCAAGTTCTTTTAGCGCTATGCTCAGAGTTTCTCTGTGTGATAAACTTCGTAATAAGAATATCCACAGCAGAACCAAAGTAACCGACATCTGAGTATCAGGAAACTGAAGTGGCAAAAGACAACTGTGGTACAACAACATATGTGATAGAGCCATACTGCAGCTATATTAGTAGTATAATTGTAGTATGAATTTGCCAGCTCGATCGGGAAAGGACCACGCTCTCACAGTATACCAGCGTAAGAAAGCAGCGTAACTCTGCTTTGTTTCGTATAGTGAGTGTAGAGAACCGAAGACCTTTTTTACTAGAACAGCGGCATTCCATCTTAGTCATCACGGGTGCCAACGCATCTGCAGTTTGATTATTTATTGAGGATTGATGTAGAAGTCTATAGGTCACAGCAACCACTTACCATCAGGTGGACTGTGCGCTGTGACCCGCAACCACTTACCGTCAGGGGCGCGGGTACTCGTTTTTCCTCCTATCCTGTAAAAAACTGGCAAGGATCTCAAATGGTAGCCTCGTACGAACAAGTGGAGTGTAGGGCGGCCCCTACAATATGGAGTGACGACCTGGCAAGAAATACAGGAACTCGATGGATGCAGGACCATGTATTGTGGATTTTTTTGGGAGGTGGGTTTATTTTCAGCAGTGGACATGTACGTATGTATATACTTCACAAATCCAATTAAAATAGTTCTAGCACAAGAAATACCACCGAGCACGGTCCTGAGCCACCTACATCCATCTACTTCCTGCCTGTCTTTCCAGATCGTCACTCCATTTAATAGGGCCGCCCTGCACCTACATGATGATTCAAATGATTATAATTATAACATGTTCTAATCCATGTAAGTTTATCAAAGTATCACTCTTGCTCACATTTATATGCAAACATAATCCCCGTCATCTAATTAAAGTAAATCCGCGAGTTAGTGCGGCGCGGTACAAAGCGAAACGAAGTTAAATAATTAGCGTGCAGGGCGGGGGTGGGGCGCCCGTGGAGGAGGCGCTCGCGGGCTGCATGATTGACAAACTGAGCAGCCGACGTAATTAGTTCACTGAATACACTTAATATACGATCTTCTATTACACCGATTTTATATAAACTCGTATTTTTATTTTTGTTAAGCAAGGGATGATTTCTTGATATCAAAAACAGCGCCACCCACCAATCCATTTGTGAATCAAAACCATCCAGGACCTAGAACACACGCAAAAAAGAAACTGAAACGAGGTGGCAGCATCTTCTTTAAAATTACTAAAAAAATATTAAAAATTGCGGTCGCTAACTCGCCTGCCAACCATGGCAGTTATGGTAAATATCCCTCATATTAGGTAATCTAAGACGGTGGCCTATGTTTCAGGAGTGGAATCTTGATAGGCTGTAAAGGTATGTCTAAAAAAACAACAAACGAGTTGCAACTGCTCTCGATACACGTTATGTAATGTCTGACTCCCCACACCCTCTATTTTAAACTAACTGTTCCCCGCGACTTCTCCCGCGTAATTTATTACGATTGGATTTAATGGGTTTTAATTTTTTGCGTGGAACCCTAATTCTTTTTCTAAAATAAAAGTAGCCTAAGTTACTTCTTATAACATCAGCTATCTGCTAGTGAAAGACCGTTCAAAATCGGTCCTGCCGTTTCGAAGATTAGCCGGAACAAACAGACAGACAGAAAGACAGACAGAGAAAATTTTAAAAAAAAATCGTGTTTTCTTATAAGTACCGTAATAATAATAATAATAATAGTTACAAGAGGTCCCTAAGTTCGGTGTGCCTTTTGGCATAGGCCTCCTCCAATTCCTTCCAATGGTTCCTGTCCCTTGCTACTCTCAACCAGAATGGTCCCGCTGTCTGTTTCAAGTCGTCTTCCCATCTCTTGACTTGACGACCCCTGCCTCTTTTGCCGTCTCTTGGTTGCCAGAGAGTGACTTGCTTGCTCCATTTGTTAATGGGGTGGCGTAGCAAATGTCCAGCCCATCTCCATTTTGGACGTCTATCCGGGTAAGAATGTCTGTGAGTTTTGTTCTTGTTCTAATGTCTACGTTCCTGACTCTGTCTTTGATTTTTAACCCTAGCATGCTTCTTTCCATGGCACGTTGGCATTTTGTTAGCCTTTCCCTATGGTGAAGTGTTGTTGACCAAGTTTCACAGCCATAAGTAAGAAACTGGTAGAATTCAGGTCTCGAATGCTTTCTTTTTTATGTGATTGCCTAGATCCTTACTTTTCATTATTTCCTTCAGTGACCAATATTTTCTCCATCCTTGGGCTATTCGCCTGTTTATTTCCTTTGTCATTTCATCTGAAGGGGATATTATCTGTCATAACATAACATAAACACTCACGCCTGTCACCCAGAGGGGTAGGCAGAGACTATGGAATTCCATTTGGCACGATCCTGACACACCTCTCTCGCTTCCTCCATATCCATATACCTACGCATACACGCTCGTCGGTTAAAGGTACTCTTAATTTGGCCCATTTTTAATATATCGCCAATTTGGTCGATAAACTTTCGCCTAGGGCGACCCTTCCCGACTCTGCCATTATCTGTCCATTGCATATTATCTGTCCTAAGTAAATATATTCTTTGACATATTCGATCTTGTTGCATACAGATAGTAAAAAGCTGTTATTTCGACATTACAAACAGACACTACAATTTCATTAATTTGTATAGATATAGATTACGAAACGCAACAGAAAATTATTGCATTTTTACCCAACTGCCTTGAAGGAGGGTAATGTTTTTCCAATATGTATGTTGTATATATGTCGTATATATGTATCTTTCTTTGAGACGCTCTGTAACCCACGCTCTGTAACTTTAACGGTTACGCTTTGTATATATTTTAAGCAAGCGGCGCTTAACTGAAATTAGTTGTTATAATTAGCTGATTTATAATTGTTATAACTTAATTAGCCGTAGAAAGAAAAAGGGGGAGATCTCCTGATGGGCTAAGTGATCAGCTCGGGGAGCAGCCCACGCTTCGTGTGTTATTTTGAATCTGTTCTATATATAGCGCGGTACTTCGGACCTTTGTATAGTGTGATTTAGGATTCGGTGTGTTTCGTTTGAGGTGCGATGGCAACGCCGCCACAACTTTAATGGAAATATATTCAATATTATTTATAGAATAAGGGGAGACAAACGAGCACACAGTTCACTTGATGGTAAATGGATGCTGTAGCCCTGAGACATTCTACATTTATTTTCGATTAAGAAAAGAGCCTACTCCTTTTTAAAAGGCCGTCAACGCATCTGCATTTGCCCTGTTTTCTCTGGTGTTGCAGTTGTTCATGGGCGGCTGTAGTCACTTACCATCGGGTGAGCCGCATGCTCGTTTGCCTCCTCTTCTATAAAAAAAAGAATCAAAATGGAGATGCGTTGTCACCCTTGAGGACTTAGATGAAATGCCTCGTTTCTAGGAAAAAGGGTTTTCGGTTTTCTACATTAACCATACAAAACCCAGCAGTGTTAAGTTGCTATTTTATGCTGGTATTCTGTGAGAGCGTGGTCCTTCCCCGGTCGATCCAACCAATTCGTGCTACAACTTTACTAATATAGCTGCAGCATAGCTCTACTATGTCAATACTAAAATCGAAAAAAATATCTATAATCCAAACGGTGTGACTGCTGTCCACTGACACTGTTCGTATTCAAGTGGTATTATACATACATCGTTGCCGACACAAATCGTTCGCTTTGCATACACTGTGCAGTGAATGCAACTCTCAGCTCCGCCGAAGCAAAAAGCTGCGTTTTGATGCGCAAATAACGTCACATATGTACACGCCTATACGTTTTATCTTTGGATAAATATAAGTGGTAAATGTAGAATATCAAAGGATTTTCTTTTTCCAACGATCATGTTTTACGAACATTTTTAAAGTTTTTAGATTACACAACTTAAAAGGTAAAATGTGAGTTAGCTATATATATGATAATAGATTTTTCATGTATCACACACACACCTTGAGAAATTAAAATCTTCCACTCACCTGATGTCGCTAGTTGAGACTGAGGTGAAGTTATTTGTTACACCATGTCATCTAATTGAGAAATTAGTTTTAAATGACACTATCACTTTCTAGAGTATCATATTAATACACATAACGATGCCTTAATTATAATAATTATTTCTCCTCACAAAAACAGCCAATACATAATAAGACTTATATATATTTTAATACAGGAATGTTCATACTCATAGTCTAGAATATGTGAAAAGCTGGTGTTGTGTTAGGCTATATTATGCCTGTATTACAAATCACCAGGTCCCCACCCCACGGGATAAACAAGAGCATTATTCGTGATTAATTGTTATAGTTTTTTTTAAAGGATCGGGTAACAAACGAGCACACAGTCCTGGTAAGTGTCATGGTAAGTGGTTGCTGTGGCCCATAGACATCTACATTTATCCTCGTTTGCGAATCAAAATGCAGATGCGTTGTCACATGTGAGGACTAAGTTGGAATGCCTCTTTTCCAGTAAAAAGGGTATCCGGTTCTCTACACTCACCATACGAAACACAGCAGTAGCTGCTATTTTACGCTGGTATTCTGTGAGAGCGTAGTCCTTCCCCGGTCGAGCCGACCCATTCGTGCTATAACTATACTACATAATATAGCTGCAGTATGTCTCTACCACGTATAAAATCAAAGAAATTATAATATAAACGTATAATGATACACTATAATGCATTATTATGACATATGAGGCTAAGGCCTTAGTGGTTTG
>JAVANC010000021.1:1006018-1072171 GCA_033319125.1 Parnassius glacialis | reverse complement strand
TTTTATATTTAATAGTTTCAGGCTGTGGTGAAGATGTTTTGGGATAACACCTGTGGTTGATAACACAATCGGTACTATGTAGACCTTTTCTTGTTTCCAAATTCTGCTAACTTCGTCTTGGAGATCTGCATATTTGTGGATTTTTTATGTAATTCTCTTTGAAATATTATGTGTGTTAGGTATAGCTATATCAAAGAGGTATGTGATTTTATTAAGTTTATCTTGTAGCGTAATGTCTGGTCTATTATAATGTATTGTTTTGTCAGTTAGGATGGCGCGGTCGTAGTATAACTTATGTGTTGTATTTTCTAGAACTGTGCTTGGGATGTATTTATAATAAGGTGTAATAGTGTCTTGTATGAGGTTATGTTGAATAGCAAAAGTTTGGTGTATGATATTAGCTACCTGGTTATGTCTATGAGTGTAATCGGTTTGGGCGAGATGGGGGCATGCTCCAGTTATATGCTGAATGGTTTCAGATTGTATGTGGCACTTTCTTTATATTATTATTATTATTATTATTATATTAAATATGATGATTGTATAATTTACTTGCCTTGTGAATTATTTTCTAATTTTTAACAACATTAAAAATAAAGATACATATATAAAGATATAATGGTTTTCTTTAAAGATTAAAATAAATACCTTTTAATAAAAGATGTAAGCCGACAACAAAGAATTGAAAATAATAAATAGTTTCACATTCTGAAGTCGTAGAGAAAAATTACAGTTTCAATTTTAAATATAAATTGTTTTATTCTTTTAATTTCTTCGAATTTAGTATTTATCTATACATATAATAAAACTGTAAATAGCGGATGTCTGTACATTTTATATTTTTGTAATAAAAATGATTGAGGGGTACTAAAAATAAGCAATTAAATACATTTCTGCCATTTTTAGAATTTTCTGTCTGTCTGTCTGTCTGTTTGTTTGTTAACGTATCACGTATAAAGTACTTATTTATATCATAGGAATTGTTAAGGAAATTATAAAGTGTATCTTCGGGTTACATTTAGTCTTTATTTCATTAAAATCAGTTCATTCTATCAAAAGTTATGATAAATAATCTGAAGTATGTGTACGAAGTATAGGTACAAATTTGTTCAATGGTGGCGTTGTTTGAGTCATCAAGTACATTTTAAACAAATACCATATTAGAAATCATAATTAAATGATGTAAAATAGTGTTCTATAATGATATAATTATATCTTAACGCAGTAAACAAAAGAACGTAATAAATATATTACAAAAACCTTATTATCTAAAAATCTAAAGTATAATAGTTAAACAATTTATCGATAGATGGCGGTGTTGTATAAAAGGGTAGTTTGTGGTTTTTTCATGTAGATGAGTTTTCATATTTCCTGTTAATCTATACATATAATAAAAATGGTAAAACATGTTGTGTCTGTTTCTGAATATTGTATACTAGGTATATTAATTTGTGACTAAAATCATTATGGGGATTGGGGGACTGAAAATCATTAAAATAAGTTCATTTTTATAATTTTTAGAATTGTACTGTCTGACGGTCTGTCTGTTTGTTTATGGACGCATGACGTTTTGAGTAAACATCTTTTTTTCAATGAAATCCTTAAGAAAACCATAAAGCGTATTATCAAGTTCATTTAATCTTTGTTTTATTAAAATTGGTTAATTCTATCGAAAGTTATGATTATTATTTTGAAATGTAGGTTCGAATTGGTTTAATGGCGCCACAAAATCTCAGAAATAGTAATAAAAAGATTCGTGTGTAAAAAAACGTTCTATTATAATATATTTATACTTAAAACACAGTAAGAAAAATATGTTTTCCTTAAATTAAAAAAGGATGTTTTCTCACATAGAACGTAATAGATGGCGTTGTACAAATTACAACCTTTTCTGAATTGCGGTGTTAAGATTTTTCGCAGGTGAATCATATTGACTCACTGAGAAAATTTATATTCTTCAGTCCGACAAAGCTCTAAGCCTGTAAGAGCCGTGTAGGCTAACAACATATAGCACAAACATCATCAGGAACAAAATCGAGAAATAATTTAAAATTAAAAATTTTGTACAGCCGACTTCAATATAAGCGACTTCAAGACAGGTTATTTAAGAATAACTCAATAACCATTGGTCTGCCCTTGATCAAATTCATATGGGACCACATGAGAACTATCAGCTTTCATATAAAAAAAGAATCATCGAAATCGGTTCGCCCAGTACAAAGTTATGAGGTAACACACATAAAAAAAAAAAAAAAAAACATACACTCGAACTGAGTACCGTCTCCTTTTTGGAAGTCGGCAGAAAAGAGACGTATGCCGAAGATATTCAACAAAACTCGACTAAAAGTAGCAAAATTGCAATAAATGTCGTGATATTGTTTTATACTAGGGATGGGCAAAGGGAAAAATATATCGAATTCGAATCTATATTTATAAACAGCATCGATATATATCGCGTGATAAATATCGATATGTCGATTATCGATGTATCGTCATCATTTGAATGATGTAAAGATAAGGTCCAAAATTTTATCAACTGACGGTTGGATGACGAAAAAAACGATTACATTTTAAAATATATCGAAATTGATACGAGTTCGATACTCTAAAATAGATATCGATATGTCGATATATCGCGATTTAAAGTATCGACGATATATATCGATATTTTTTTTTTATTATTTATTTTTTTTTTTATTTTTTTTTATTTTTTTTATATTTTATTATTATTAATTTTTTTTTTTTTTTTTTTTTTTTAATTTTTAATTTATTTTTTTTATTATTTTTTTTTTTATTTTAATTTTTTTTTTAATATTTTTTTATTTTTTTTTATTTTTTTTATTAATTTTTTTTATTTTTTATTTATTTTTTTTTTATTATTTAATTTTTTTTATTAATTTTTTTTATTTATTTTTTTTTTTTTTATTTATTTTATTTTTTTATTTTATTTTTTTATTTTTTTTATTATTTTTTTTTATTTATTTATTATTTTTTTTTTTTTTTTTTTTTTTATTTATTTTTTTATTATTTTTTTAATATTTTTTTTTATTTATTTTAATTTTTTATTTTATTTTTTTTTATAATTTTAATTTTTTTTATTATTTATTTTTATATTTTTTATTTTTTTTTTTTTTATTTATTTTTTTTATTTTTTTATTTTTTTTTTTAATTTATTATTTTTATTTTTTAATTTTTTTTTTTTTTTTTTTATTTTTTTTTTTATTAATTTTTATTTTTATTTTTTTTATTTATTATATTTTTTTTTTTTATATTTTTATTTTATTTTTTTTTTTAATATTTTTTTTTTTATTATATTTTATTTTTTTAATTATAATTTTTTTTTATTTATATTTTTATTTTTATTATATTATTTTTTTTTTTTTTATTTTTATATTTTTTTTTATTTTTTATTTTTTATTTATTTATTTTTATTAAAAAAATATCGATATTTCGATATATCGATATTTTTTACGCAAGCCTATTTTATACCCAGAATCCCTCTAATATCAAATAATTTTCCTTTCAGTTTTAAACATAATAATAACATCGATGATGACATCGATGTTGGCATCGATAGCTCAACATCGATGTTCGATGTTTAGGCTACTCAAACCATCGATGTTGACCATTATCGATGGTTTTTGTATATGTAGATAATTACACATTGTTTCAAAATTATGTGGGTATACACAGCAAGGGAAAAGTAACAATTAACTTGAATATCAATTTACGTAGAATAGTTATTATGCGACAACCGACAACGACACTACAAAATAAAGCGAAAGCAGTGACCATTGTGACATTACAGGTGACACTTGACAATTAAGTTTGACACACCATAATGACATTTGTTTAGGTTAACGATGCGTTCAGGAATTCAAAGTTTTTAATCTTCAGAGCAGATGCAAGATTTAGTTGATATTGATTTCGCGAGTTCGTATTGTTTGCAGGTTCCCAATTATCGATTATGGGTTCATTAACGTCGATGTTTCGATGTTAAAACATCGAAGTTTTAATTTTTAACATCGATGATCATCGAATATCCCTATTTTAAGCAAGTTCCCACTCAGCGTGTATTAACCGACGATCGTAAATAAAGCGCAAGGTCAAACTTTACGCGTTGCAGAAGTCGACCTCAGTACTGATTGTTTTGCACATTGCCAACTCTATGTTGCTTTTTCCCGCGTTAGTAGTCCCCGTAACCTTTTTCTGTACGCCCCGGTTAAGTCTACTTCTATCGTCGTTTACACAGAAGCTCTATCATAAACGACTTAGAACTTTGAGCATATCGATTTATTTTGTTACCACTTATTCATACAGTAATGACATAAATCGTTTAATATTCTCTTACTCTAAACGTCAAATTATTTAAGTAAGGCCAGGTCAAGAGTATCCTAAACCGTAGAGCATGTATGAAGGGAATAATGAAAGTGGACGAAGCGAAACAAGTATGTAAGGATCGTAGCAAGTGGAAAGAAGTGGTCTCTGCCTACCCCTACGGGAAAGATGCGTGATTATATGTATGTATGTATGTAAAACCTATATTCGCGAGCTACGCCGCGGGCACAGCTAGTTTTTAATAAAGTTATATTTCTTACACTTTAACTTGTACTGAGGAATACCAAAGTTTTTATTTTTTTTTAATTTTTTTTATGTTTATAATAGTTACATTTACTGCATCCTCAATTTGGCCACCATCAGGGGTGAATTTTAGTACACACAAAAAAATTATCCGTGCGGTTCACACGCGGTAGAAGCCAACTAACCAACGCGTTCCCCCTGAAGAGGGGCATTAAGTTAAGAAATGGACCGTAGTCCACAGTAAAATAGCTGACGAAGTAGTAAAAAGGAATTGGCCCCTTCTTAGTGCATAAGCACCATCATGGACCGAAGTCGCGCATGTCAATGTATGTAAACGCCATACATAATACAATCAAATCCAGCCACAGTGAGCGTACGTCACACGGTTTAGGCAATACGTCGAAATAATAGGCACACTTTCCATAAAATCGCTTCGTGAGCGCCACCACCTGCCGGATCGCTGTTCCTGCAGACGTTATGTGTCCTTCTGTCCAAACATAGCAGATACATGTACTCCGCTACAGCTGGAACAATGGTGTAGTTTGAGGTGGCAGAGCCACGCTGCAGCTACATTATGGTTTTAGCACGAACAGGTCAGTTCAACAAGGGAAGGACAACGCTCTCATAGAATAACCTGTGAATAACGTTTATAAAATTAAAATTAGCTCCTGTTGCATTTCGAGTAAATTACCAATTTATGCGGACTTAAAACAACCGAATAAATAATTCATAATATTATGTGAAAGAAGTTATGTATATATACAGCTAGTTTCTATACAAAATCGTTTATCGTTAAGGATGAATTATTACATTCTTTCAATTGAAGACGTATCAATGTAATACTTTTTAGAAAACCCTCGACCTAGAAACTTCACTATCTTTTCATATCATCTACCATTATATTACGAATGTCCGTCGACCTATTCAGCTAATCTGTCCAGCTGTCAAAACTGCTATGTTAACATGGGTCGGTGCAAACACTGTAGTGACCGACGTTGTCTTATATTTTAAACGCCGATTTAAATTTTCTTTATAGATTAAATAAAAATCAGTGGTAGCGTAGTTGCTTATCGCTCATAGTAAATTTAAGAGTTCGCGGAAAATTTCGGTATTTGTCGTCACCAATCATGTACATAACTTCTAATGATTTCTCTAGTTATTTTTCAAAAGCTGTTATATGTATTAAAGTGAATAATTTCTTATATTAACATGAACACATACACATTAAATAAAACTATTTTTACGGATTATATCGCGTTTAATTTAACTTTTTAATTCCTGACGTTTTAGGTGCTTTACAGCACCCATGATCAGCGGGCGTCTCATTGTTATAGGTGGCCCAGCTACCTTAAATTTTTGACATTATTTTTGGTCAGATTTACGCAGAATGAGCTTATAGCATCTTGAAGTCTTGCAGTGATATCTTTCAATTTCAATTTCAATTTAGTTTATTTATCTCTTCACAACTTAGTGCCTGGTTAACAATATCAATGTACACAGTAAGGGCCTAGCGTTGTGAGAGACTGGTGCCTATTATAGGTTTTATATTCAAAACCTGGGTTCCAGGTCACCAGCCCCCCCTCGCGGATAGGTTACATATAATACAAAGAAATAATACAGAAAGGAATATATCATAAAAGAGATTATAAAAAGTTAATATTATAAGGCAAATTGCTGGATCCATTCAATGGATATGGACGTGTATGTATGTGTGTATGTGTGTGTGTGCTTGCAGTGATATGCTTGGTTTTGGATTCAATTTTATTAATTATAGGATCCCAAGCAGAAGGCAGCACCTATTTATCTTCTCTATTAAAATTAGAGTATTTTTTTAAAATTTCAATAGCCTCGCGAATCAACCTTGGCAGGAATTGGTGTTCTTTTGCGAGGACTTGCGGTCTATCAAATCTATGACTGAATGAATATACTTTATCGTACACCACAAACAAATATACAAATCACATAGCAAAAAGAAGATTATATGTACAGATCTAATATAATTACGGGGACGATCTTGAATATGTTTAAAGATTTAAGTAAAACTAATTTTACGGATTTTATCGCGTATATTAACTTATTTTACATTTCCGACGTTTCAAGCACTTTACAGCACCCATGGTCACGGGGGGGACTGAGGTGTATGACGTCCCAATGTCATAGTTAACCACGGCTACCTCCAGATTAAAAATTATTAATTTTTGATCCGATCTACGCAGTATGAACTTACAGTATCATGAAGTTGTATGCTTGGGTTGGTATTTAATTTTATTAATTATGGGATCCTAAGCAGATGGTAGCACCCAGCCATCTTCTCTATTGAAATTAGGATGTTTCTTGATTTCAATAGCCTCGCGAATCATCCTTGAAAGGAATCGGTGTTCTTTAGCGAGGATTTGTGGTCTATAAAATCTAATTTAGTGACGGGGGCGATCCTGTACGTGTTCACAGACTGCAAACTTCCCGGAGCGTCTATTCTTCATATCAGCTATGTGTTCTTTAACGCGGGTTTTTATAGATCTTTTAGTTTGTCCTATATAAGAGAGATCACAGTCACAATCAAGCTTGTACACTCCTGCATCTTGTAGAGGAATATTACACTTGACTGATGGTAAAAACTGACTAATCTTCTTCGGCGGCTTAAAATATGTTTTAATGAAAGCATGCTTCAAGATGTAGCCAATCTTGTCAGTGACACCTCTGACATATGGCAGTACAGCAGGCACTCGCTCGACTGTGGCCGGCTTCACTCGTTTACTGTGACGTAGGCGCGGGACCCGAAGCTTATTGTCGTGCAAAACTTGCTTGACGTGTTGGAGCTCGGCGGCCAGGTGTTTACTGCCACATATCCCTCAGAGTTTCAGAGAGCACGAGTCCCGCCGCATGCATTAGGAGATCTGTCTGTTCAGTTGCCTGTATGCTGTCAAATCTATTGAAATATGTAGCCTCATCTACCGTCTAACAGCCATGAGTTTAAAAGTGTGATCGGAGAGTTTTTGTGTTCTTCTGCGGCGGGTCTTGCAGAACTTAGCTCCGACCGCAGGCACAGTTTCCACGAGCTTGTCATTCATATCTTTCACTTCATTGCAGTCTTCTAAGTACTGAAAACGGTTTTGTAACTCGAACTGAAAGGTTTCGGGACCTTGGATTAGAGCACGAGGGGGATGGAGCGTTGACTTCATTAGACGAGACTTCTCCAACTTAACATTTAGGTTCAGTATGCCTTTAACCATTCGGTGATCGCTGCGGGTTTTCACCCTCGCCATCACTGAGATATCACTGAACAGTTGTCGCCTGGTCGTCATAATAAAGTCAATCTCATTTTATGTCAAACCGTCGGGGCTCGACCAGGTCCACTTCCTGTGGGGCCGCTTCTTGAAGAAAGAGTTCATCATAAAGAGTCCCTCTTTCTCCATGAAGTAGGCCAGCTGTTGGCCCCTTGGGTTCCGTTGCCCTATTTAAATTTCCCTACTTTCAGCTCACCGTTCTCTCTTGTGCCTTGTTTTGCATTGAAGTCTCCCATTAACACCGTATATTGGGTTTTGGAGGAATGCATGGCTCTAGAGATATCCTCATACATTTCCTCCACCTCCTCATCGGGGTGTGCCGAGGTTGGTGCGTAAACCTGTATGACCTTCAGCGAATACCGTTTCGTGATTCTGAGTATAAGGTACGCAACCCTCGTCGACACACTCCCGATCTTTACAACGCTGTTAACGAGAGACTTGTGGACGATAAATCCGACACCTCCTTGGGACAGATGGTCGCCCTCCCGGTGATAGAGCAAGTTGCCGGATTCGAGGATTACCGTGTACTCCCCCTCTCTTCGGACTTCGGATAATCCTAAAATATGCCAGCGCAACTTGTCTATCTCTTCTTCCAGCTGCACGATCTTCTCGTCAGTCCTCAGGGTGCGTGCGTTGTATGTTGACAGGTCGAGTCGTCGTAGGTGGCAACCCGCCGTTACCATGGTCGCCACCGTAGCCAGGAATAGCGGGGCCGCCGAGGACTGGGGGCCGTCACTTTGTTAATAACTTTTTGCACCTAACACATTTGACATTTTGCACCTAAAACACACTAATTTAGACATTCTCTTTTTTTTGGTAAGAGCAAAAAGCGCAGTATTTACGTTTTTTCGGCTCTGGTTCTCCCTTCTGTACTTCGTTACTTGAATCAGTAGATTTAACTAGAATTTGGCTTATGTTTTCTCGTAAACGTCTTTTCAAAGTCGGTGCTTCAAGGCTCATCTCATCCAAGGCTTGACCAAATCTGTGCTGAGCTACTTTATGAATTCTCTCCCATTTAGGGGTATTTTATTGTTCTTGATCATGTTGTGGCCCTAAGTAACAACAAAGATGACAAACGTCATGTTCAAGCTGCCGTAAAATACAGCCATTGGCCATCTATTGGTTTTGCGACTGCACGACATTGAAGAGCACATTTGATCAAAGGAATCTACCCCTCCTTTTGACTGGTTGTAGAAATGAATCATGTCTGACTTGCCACTTGAATCATTCACCAACGCATCTTCATCACAAGATGATAAGAGATACATCATCTTTGCAGGCTTTGGTTTATAAGATACAAGCGTCAAGGAGCCATCGAAGCAAAACATAAAACTACCAACAGGACGAGATCTCGAGTTCTTACATTGTTCTGGGATTTTCAGCTTGTTTGAATAAATACTGCCAACTATAGTCAACTTGCACGGCTGTTGAAGTTTAGTCGCTTTGATCGTGATATATTTTGTCTGAAACAATGCCAATATAACCACAAAAATACAAAAAAAAAATAACAATCGCATAATCACACAATCAAAGTTAAAAGTTACACAAAGCCTAATTATATATACTATATATATATGTATAAGCCGAAATTGGCGGGACTTACCTTGTAACACGAAAATTTTCGTGTACATTATTTAAGCATATTTATATTATTACAGTCGATGAATAGACATCAGTGCGCCATCTAACGTCATTAGTCCGAAGTAACTAGAAACGTATATTGACGAATCGAGCTAGCTAATTGCATGCAATTGACCTTTCGTGTTAGTTCGAAATCCTACCACGGATCGACGGTGGCGCGTAGCCCAAGGGAGGCCTAGTTTTTTTGAGCGAGCCGTTGTAATGATCGGACACGCACATATATAATTTTTGAATGGAAACGCCGGAACATGAATTTAAAGTGACGAGTACTTGGGCGTACGGCCCCTTAAACACAATGTTTACAGGCAGTTTAATGTGTTGAAACACATCATCCCATAAATTGTAAGTACTTAATGTTTTTGTCTTCTTAAAAGCACATGTGCTCTAATTAACGGTACATGGTATTTCATAGATTCTTTTGTCTTGTCATAGGGGTCCTTAGTCCTTACTTTGAGTATGGTCCATTATCAAGTTTAACTATGTGAACGAGGCGAGGCAGCTTCAACTGGTGGCTATATTGGGACTGGGCGGTCTGGAGACCGTGACCGGAGTACACCTGGAGGACATCTGTTACCTCACTGCTTCGCGGGATTGACTATAAACAGTGTAATATTGTGTAATCCACCAGGTTAGTCAAAACCTCAGTTCCCAGTGTATTTTAAAGTGACAACTTGATATGTGGGGCTATCCGTATGAACTTTAGAAGGAAATAAACTACTTTTTGTCTGTATATGTAACTTTGAATTTTCATTTACTAATCATCCAACAACAGGCGCCCTGGGATACTTTTATTTTGATACTCGAGTCTCTTAACTCTCCGATGATCGTAGCCGGTGAGTAACGCCCTAAAAAGTGTTATAAGGTGGCTACCCAACGTTGAACCTTAAGTTGCTGGATGTTAGTAGATGAATTAACCTTAATTGTAACTATTTAAGCTGTTAAAAACCCATTTAATATGAAAACTTAGTGAAATTTAATGTTAATATTTTTTTGATGTAGGTAGATTTAAGTAAGCTTGAGAACAAAGAAAGTTTAACTTGAATGTGATTTATATGTACTTAAATGAATTAAAACTTAACATAATAAAAATATTTGTGCTATTTTAAGTAGATATTTTTAATATCAACCGATTTAAGACTTTTTTGTAACCGTCAGTACATTTTAACAAAATGTCGATCCACAAGTATATAGACTCATTACATAAAGATGAAATCAGATATGAACTCGCCATTATTGGCGTTTCCACAGATGAAAATGTAACCACCGATGCAGTGAGGAAGCAGATCCGTCAGGTGTACAAACTCGCACGCCGTGGAAGCATTAAGTGTGAACCACTCCAGTCACCCAGTATAGCCTCTGAACTAGAGATCTGCACCCCAAAGGTCGAACTTCTGGAATCCCAGCTGCAGGCGGGTAAAGTAGATGATCGCAATTTGACTCTTAAACTGTCTCGTCGTGCAAATTATTTGATGGATAGGCTGGCTCGTATCTCTGAAAGTAGTTCGCATTTGTCAGATCTTCGTAGTCGTTTGATTCGCATTTTGAGTGTCATAGACGGTGAAGATAGCGACACGGATAGTGAATACAAGGAAACCCAGGCACAGCCGTCTAACCAGAAAGTGGAAAGTAACGTGATCTATGTGAAAGATAAACCCTTGAACCTAAATACATTTAACTTAAAATTTGACGGAACCACGTGTGTTCGTGTATTTATTGAACGGCTTGAGGAACTTAAAGAGGCTCGCAACATTACTGAAGCTCGCATACTTTCAGCTTTTTCTGATCTTTTAGAAAACTCTGCTTTATGTTGGTTTAGAAGTAATAAGGATAATATCCACTCATATTCACAATTATTGAAATGCTTAAGGGACGACTTTGATATTCCCGATTTAGACTATAAACTATTAAATGAAATAAGGCAGCGTACACAGGCCAGACACGAAACGATAGTAGTCTATCTTTCCATTATGCAGGGAATGTTCTCGCGACTCACTCACCCGTTGTCGAGTAGACAACAACTCGAAATCTTGATGCATAACATTAGACCAGAGTACATGAAAGATTTAGCTTTACATGATATAACCTCTGTAGACAAACTTAAACTTTATTGTAAACAGTTAGAAATTGCGCGATCGCGTGCGGAACAATTTAGTGAACCTAACTTGAATAACTTTAAAATTACAGCAGACTTAAATAAACAAACGCCGCGATCTCACAGTAAACAAGTCTCTGTGCTGAATGAAGCTGGCTCTTCGAGGCAATTGGATAGGAAATGCTTTAGGTGTGGATTAAACACTCATTTCACTAATCAATGCAATTCGAAAGAGTTAGTGTGTTTTAAGTATGGATTAAAAGGTGTTAAGCATACAGATTGTTGTAATTGCAATTCAAAAAACTAGTTAACATGGAACTATCCAACACCTTTAATAAAAATAGGTCTTATACGTCCAATAATGAAGAGGTAGTTCTGTTTAAAAAAAATACTAGTGATATAAGACCATACTTAAAATTAAAAATATTGAACTTACAAGCTTTTGGCTTATTAGATTCGGGTGCAACTTGTAACATTCTTGGAAATAATGCGCATTTGATCTTTTTAGAACACGGATTTCAACTCAACCGGTTTGACACTGAGCATTACGTAAGAACTGCTGATGGTGCGAGATTGCATTGCTTAGGGTATATTTCCTTACCTATTGAATTTAACAATAATTTCAGAGTGATTAATTTTTATGTTGTTGCACAAATAACTTCACCTATAATTCTAGGTGTTGATTTTTGGCAGGTGTTTGACTTAGGGAGTGACCTTGTATCCGAAGTACAGTTTGACCGAAAGTCGGAGTCACCAATAAGTAATAGCATAAATTCGGTTTCTCTTAATAAAGGCCTTGAAGAATACGAGTCTTTATCCATAGAACAAAAACAAATCATGGATAATTTAGTCCAACAGTTTGATACAATTAACACAGTTAAAGTAGGTTTGGGACGTACCAATTTAATTCATCACGTTATAGACACAGGGGATATTAAACCTATTAAGCAAAGGTACTATCCATTATCACCTGTTAAGCAACAAGCACTTGAAAAAGAATTGGATAGAATGCTTAGTTTGGGAGTTGTGTCACCTTCACAGTCAGCTTGGAACTCACCTGTAGTAATGGTTCAGAAGCCAAATGGGGACCTAAGGCTTTGTCTAGATTGTAGAAAAATAAATGCAGTTTCCAAACCCGATGCGTATCCTCTCCCGTATATAAGCAACATATTGGATCAGCTCCGCGACGCGAAATATCTAACGTCAATAGATCTTTCCGCTGCGTATTGGCAAATACCCTATGATAGCGAGCAATCAGCTGATAAGACCGCGTTCACAGTGCCACGCCGGGGGTTATTTAGATTCAATGTAATGTCGTTTGGCCTTGTTCCCGCGTCAAGCACAATGCAGAGATTAATGGATAGGTTATTTGGTCCCGAATTTAACAACAAAGTATTCTGTTTCCAAGATGACGTAATCATAATATCCAGCACTTTCTCAGAACATGTGCAGCTCTTGCATAAGGTCTACGCAAAACTCAGGGACGCAAACTTGACTATAAACATGGATAAGTCTGTCTTTTGCCGTAGAGAACTTAAGTACTTGGGATATTTAGTTGACAAACATGGACTTAGAACTGATCCGGGAAAGGTAGATATTATATTGAATTATCCAACTCCTACTTCCGCTAAAGAGATTAAAAGGTTTCTAGGCATGGCAGGCTGGTACAGGAGGTTCATTAACAATTTTTCGAAAATTAGTAAACCGTTGAATAAATTAACTAGCAAAAATGTCCGCTTTGAATGGACTACGGAGGCAGATGAGTCATTTAACCACTTAAAAACCGCTTTAGTGTCTGCTCCGATACTTAAATGTCCAAACTTTGATTTGCCTTTTTCTATCCATTGTGACGCTTCCTCAGTGGCTGTGGGCGGAGTCTTAACCCAGACTTATGACGGGGTAGAACATCCCATAGCATACTGCAGTCGGTCTCTTGCCAAAAATGAAATTAATTTTTCCACATCGGAGAGAGAACTTATGGCCGTGATTAACGCATTAGAGCAATTTAGATCTTATGTAGAAGATACAAAGTGTAAAATAATAACCGACCACGCCTCGTTATTATGGTTTTATAAATTAAATAACCCATCAGGTCGCTTAGCCAGGTGGAGCATGCGATTGAGTCAATTTGATTTCGAAATAGAACACAGAAAAGGTAAATTAAATGTTATTCCAGACGCACTAAGTAGGATTCAAGTTGATGCAATCGCTACGCCGGCAACCAGTGATGCATGGTATAGACATGTATACGAAGATTGTCAGGTCAACCCTCGCAAATATCCCCACTTCATGGTAAAAGACGATAGATTGCTTAGGTACTCTAAAAATAAATATGAGTTAACGAAGGAGTTTAATTGGAAGTTAGTGGTACCCGAGGAAGACAGGTTAGGTATTTTAAAGAAATGTCATGATGAACCAGTTAGTGCTCATTTGGGTGTCTTTAAAACCCACAAGCGTCTTAGTCTTAATTATTACTGGCCCAGCATGTACCGAGATGTGAAAGAATATGTTAAAAAATGCGAGATATGTAAACAATACAAACCCGTCAACACGGCTAGACCTGGTTTAATGGGAAACCCGAAGGAGGTTAACAAACCCTGGGCGGCCATATGTTGCGATTTGCTAGGCCCATTTCCGGTTTCTCGCAATAGGAATATTCACTTAATTGTATGTACAGACTATTTTAGCAAGTATGTCATGTTGCATCCTATACGGACAGCAACAGGCGCTGCGGTCGCTAAGTTCATAGAAGAGAAAGTGTTCCTAGTACATGGCGTATGTAAAACTATTTATATTGACAATGGCCCACAGTATGTGTGTAATCAGTTTAGGCAACTGTTACATAAATATAACGTACCGAATATCTATTATAACCCGCGTTATCACCCACAGGTAAATCAAGCCGAAAGAGCGATTAGGAACGTAGTTAACGGTATATCATGTTATGTAGGTACCGAGCATAAACGATGGGACGAGAACATCCCACAGTTGCAATGCGCACTTAATTCAGCCGTGAATGATACCACTAAGTTTACTCCATATTTTCTTGTGCATGGACGGGAATTCATAATAGATGGAATGTTACACAGCTTAGATAGCACTCAGCCAGTTCAAAGATCACAAGTAACTCTCGGTGAACCACAAGCATACAGTAAAAAATTAGCGGAATTAGACACCATATTTAAAAAGGTACAAAAGCATATTAAAAATGCTCATTCTAGAAATGAAAAGTACTATAACTTAAGAAAACGACATGTTGAGTTAAAAGTAGGTCAGATTGTATATAAACGTACCCATTACCTATCTAATGCCTCAAAGAGATTTACGGTTAAACTAGCACCAAAATTTCAAAAATGTGTCATAACAGCGAAATTATCACCTTTAGTGTATACCTTAGCCAGCATGGAAGGTAAGACACTAGGGAATTTTCACATAAAAGACATCCTTAAACAAGATGACTAATAGTTTTGTAGAATGTGAGTGAAGAGTATGATTGAGTGAAAGAATGTAAGAATAATAAACATTTTTCAAAATTTATTTCCACCGGTGAACTTTCTGAGATAAATAAGCTGTGATTGTATTGATGAACGAGCGATACATAACTAGTAGGTCACCTTATGTTGTGAAAATCGGTGCGAGTTAGATAAGAACTTGTTTTTTATGCCCGTACTCTGGACATTTTATAAGAAAATGCCTACCAGGCAGTGCGTAGCATTACTTAAGCCGTTTCTTTTAACTTAATATGATTAAACGTTAATTCACTTAACTTAATGCGAGATAGATATTTAACTTAACTTAATACTTAATATGATTTGCAAATCACTAACTACTCAACTTAATAAACAAGAACACGTTCGTTTTTCGACTACTTAGAGAAAAGGCAAGTCGAAACGTAAACATCGTGTATAGGCTTAGTGCACTGTAGGTATTCGTTTCTGTCTCGTGATGTTACGTCACGCACCGCATGAATGGTAATAGACTATTCGCGCGTAGGATTCGGGAACGTAATTATTCATAGGTAGTTGTATTTTAATAGCAAAAAAAAACATGTAGGAATAAATGTAAATAAAGTTGCATGCCATTAGATTAATATAGGTATAACAATTAGTGTAGTATTTTCTAAATTACAACACAAGTAGGTAAATTTGTGGTAGTGTTTTTTTTGTGTCAACAACACAAGTAGGCAATTACATTTTGAGGTTAAATTGTTTAGTGGAGTATAATGCTACTAGGTATACAGATACAAAAATGAAAATTAGGTAATAAGTAGAGTAATAATGAGCCTTGTTTAAGATTAAGCGTCGTAATTAAGTGATTAAGTGATGGCTTGGTACTTGTTAGTTGTTGGTGCATGGGTGACTTGGAATTTACTATCCGTGCGAATATTTTTAGTCAGATTGGATTAGAGACACATTACAACTTCTTCACTGTATTTGGTATTCAGGCGTTGTTCTGCAGGTGGCACGAGATGTCTTCGGAATAAGTATCTTCATTACGAAGAACTTTTTAACCCAAGCAAAGGGGATGTGTAACACGAAAATTTTCGTGTACATTATTTAAGCATATTTATATTATTACAGTCGATGAATAGACATCAGTGCGCCATCTAACGTCATTAGTCCGAAGTAACTAGAAACGTATATTGACGAATCGAGCTAGCTAATTGCATGCAATTGACCTTTCGTGTTAGTTCGAAATCCTACCACGGATCGACGGTGGCGCGTAGCCCAAGGGAGGCCTAGTCTTTTTGAGCGAGCCGTTGTAATGATCGGACACGCACATATATAATTTTTGAATGGAAACGCCGGAACATGAATTTAAAGTGACGAGTACTTGGGCGTACGGCCCCTTAAACACAATGTTTACAGGCAGTTTAATGTGTTGAAACACATCATCCCATAAATTGTAAGTACTTAATGTTTTTGTCTTCTTAAAAGCACATGTGCTCTAATTAACGGTACATGGTATTTCATAGATTCTTTTGTCTTGTCATAGGGGTCCTTAGTCCTTACTTTGAGTATGGTCCATTATCAAGTTTAACTATGTGAACGAGGCGAGGCAGCTTCAACTGGTGGCTATATTGGGACTGGGCGGTCTGGAGACCGTGACCGGAGTACACCTGGAGGACATCTGTTACCTCACTGCTTCGCGGGATTGACTATAAACAGTGTAATATTGTGTAATCCACCAGTTTAGTCAAAACCTCAGTTCCCAGTGTATTTTAAAGTGACAACTTGATATGTGGGGCTATCCGTATGAACTTTAGAAGGAAATAAACTACTTTTTGTCTGTATATGTAACTTTGAATTTTCATTTACTAATCATCCAACAACAGGCGCCCTGGGATACTTTTATTTTGATACTCGAGTCTCTTAACTCTCCGATGATCGTAGCCGGTGAGTAACGCCCTAAAAAGTGTTATAACCTTAGCAATATGGGTACCATAGGCAAACTCCCGGCGGTCACTGAGTTGGCTAAGCCGGACGAACCACTAACGCCCGTTAGAAAAAGGTAGACAATTTCCGAATGAGTGTACGCCTCGTAGGCGTAGATAGGGATCTAGGGTTAAATACACACAACATATACATAAATAAATATATACAAACACATATACATGCATACTCTACATATATACACAATACATATAAATATTATCTATGTCAGATCAAATATGAAATATACATATGTGTATGAAAATAAGAGCTGTGTTAGTTCAAACTTGCAACAATTTTTTCACATGCTTACGGACTTTATTTTTAAAAAAAAACTTGTTGGAAGCTTTTTTAATGTCAAGAGGGATGTCGTTTCAGAGTCTGATAGCCGTGAGGGTGAAAGGTTGAGATAAATAACCAGTACGGTGTAAAAGAGTAAGCAAACAACCACTTACCATCAGGTGAACTGTGTGCTCGTTTTTCACCCTTATCCTATTTAAAAAAAGCCATTTCTGCAAATGGGGATTAAATGACTCGTGCGTGATTGTGGAACTCCACAACAAACTACGCCCCATATATTGAATGACTGTCCGCTTCTGTGTTTCTCTAGTGGAATAGAAGGTTTTCACAAATTTACTCGAGCTTGGTATGACTGGTTGTGAAACTATTACATTAATACTTAATCATTAAATACGAGCAGCATTATTTTCATAGAGCAGTTACTTGAGCATGCGAGAATTAGTGGTCAGAATACCGTATCGTAGATACACAAATATTAGCTTAGAGCAATTATGTGTTTTATACTTTTTGTTAAATTCGTGTCTTTTATTTAAATACATGATATTTTATAATATGTAAAATTAAATACGCAATAACATAGGTTAAAAAATATCAGCTAGAAAACACCTATCACTCAAGCCCGTTATTTCTTCAAAGAAGCGTCGGACCGAAGTTTTCCGAGACGTAATACCATCATACGGTCTTACATCTGACATGTCTCGTTAACACGGATCTCTGAAAATACAACAATTTTGCGATGGTGATAAAAATAAAAAGAAGTTATTTTTATTTTCTATAAGTGAAGCGACAAACGTTTATAGGTGGTAGAGCCATACTGCAGGTATTATAAAGTTGTAGCACGAATGGGTCGGCACGACCAGGGAAGGAGGTGCTTGCCTGAAAACGAGGTATTTCATCTTAGTATTTAGGGGCGAATCATCTGAATTTTGATTCTTTATTGAGAATATATGTAGATGTCTATTGGCCATAGCACCCACTTACCATCCCGTGGACTGTGTGCTTGTTTGTCAGCCTTTATCTATAAAAAACGAAGTTGCCGTCAACGATGGTAAGTTTCTGCCACAGTCCATAAAAATCTGCAGACAACTTCAAACAAAGCTGTCGCCAAAGGCCATAGATGTCACTTTTGGGGATTAATATGGAACGCATAGTCTGTAATTATATTGATTTTTCAAACAATAATTTTTAATTCCGTTCATAATAATGATGTTAATAATAGCAGAAGTTCATAAGGCGTCGCTCCAATAAGTTTCTGCGCCCTACCGCCGGCTTCGCTACCGTCGAGGCGATCCGGCCAGTACTCGACGACTGGCTCGGGAGAAGGCACGGCTCTCTGTCGTTTAGGGTGACGCAAGTGCTGTCGGGGCACGGCTGCTTCGGCAAGTACCTTTGCCGCATAGACAGGGAGCCGGATACTCGGTGCCACCACTGCGTCCATTGCGGGGAAGACAAGGCGCAACACATGCTCGCCGAGTGTGTAGCTTGGGAGGAGCAGCGCCGTGTCTTCACACATAAAGTAAGAGGCGATCTGTCGCTGCCGGCCTTAGTGCGGAAGATGGTCAGTAGCGCAGAGTCGTGGGACGCGGTGGTGTCCTTCTGCGAGGACGTGACATCGCAGAAGGAAACTGCGGAACGGGAAAGGAAGATCTCGACTCCCTTCCCCGGTCGCAGAAGGCGCACCGGGCGCAGGCGAAGGGCGGATAACGCCCTTTTCCGGCCCCCATGAATGGGTCCAGAGGTGAGGGATTTGGGCCCCGCCCCCGCCACCCCTATTCGATGGACCTGAGGCGGAGGCGCGCGCGGGTATCGGCGCGTGCCCCTGAGGCGATATACGGGGTAGTTGAACACCTCACTACCCCATGCAGGAGACGAGGCCCGGACAGATCGGGCCAGGACTAGTGTGGGGCTGCGGAAGAATTTGGATTCCCGCGGCCCCGCGCGTACGTGCGACGAGACACCGGGGTGGTTTTAGCCGGTAAGAGTCCGGCAGGCCCCTCCGCCTCTCCCCAGTCGGAGGTATTCTATGAGGATTTCCCCCCGTAAAAAAGGTAGTTAAGTTAGGTAGACAGTAAGTTAGTAGTACCCGATGTATCACCCTTGACCCTTCTGCCCGTCACTGGTCTCAGTATTAATCCTCTATCAAATCCACTCGACAAAGAGACAAGGTGGAACTACAGCAAAGAAACTTTAAGGGTTGATGCTTAAAGAATATAGCATTCATCTTCTTTTCATTAACCATCATTTAGAAGTTTAATAAATTACAAATACATACGTGGGAGCAATATTATGGTTGTCGCTTCGACCTAGGAAAAAAAAAGAATACCAACCAGCTTATAATAGCAACTTCATGATATTTTACTCGAAACGAGGCAATCATCTTACTCCTCAGGAGTGAAAACGTATTTTGCATTTTGATTTTTAATCGAGGATAGACGTAGATGTGTATGGGCCACAGCATCCACTTACTATCAGGTGGACCGTGTGATCGTTTGTCACACCTATTCTTTATATTCACGTAGCCTAGCCTTATGGTCTGAGTTTACTATGTTCTGCGGATACATAGCCATTCTATACATAAAAAGTAATTTGGTTTGGTTATTTTTTAGCTCTTTAACAACGCACTTTATCATCATACCGAGATTTGTTTAATTTTGAAGAAGTGAGACTATCCAGCTTTCTTTGTTGACCTGGATTTTTTGTTGGCAATGAGTTGGCAATATAGCTCAAAGAACCGACCACTGATGGCGAAAAAAGGTTCTCGAGTGGCAACCTCGTACCAGTAAGAAAAGTATAGTGTGACCTCCCACTAGACGAAGATGAGCCTGGAAAGAGATGTAGATGTCGATGGATGCTGGTATTTTAGGACTTATGAAAAGTTATAATGTTGGTGATGGTGATGTGAAATACCTCCACGGTTCAAGGGAAATTCCTAGCCCAGATGTGGTAGCATTTGTTAATATAAATGAAAATGTAAATATATACTACATCCTACTATGTCAGTAAAAAAATGAAATGTTTTATATAAACATATCAATAGTACCAGCAATACAAAAATGCTTACCGGTAAGATCATATACTGAAATTATGGCAAAAGAGATACAAATTATTAAAGCCTTCTTAATACGAAGTACAGATCTTTATAAAACTCAGTCATTACTTAGACTTCATGAGTCTTATGGGGTAATGTCTACGCATACCCGCTCCGCGGGGACAAGAACAGGTTATGTCGGACTCGCACAGACTAAAACCCCATGCGGTTCCACCTTCGCCGCATATTGGCAGGGCCACAGGAACGCTTTTTCTTATATCCGCGGCCCCACCAGCGCCGGCTACCCCATGCCAGCTCCTCCTCTGGGGGGGACTACTCCTCTCCTTTTGCTTCTCAGGTAAGGAGCACCGGGAACACAATGTGGTGACCAAGTCACGACTACCAAGCCACCCCGCTACGACAAGGCAGAAAGGCGGTACGATGGGGGTTGGTCACTACCATCACCTATGGATAGCTAAAAGTTGATTCCACAAGGAAAGCAAAACGTGCGAAGAAGGAAACTTCTTGTCAATCGGACAGTATTAGATGCTTGGCGTAACCGCCAAGCATCTCATTTTGTAGATGATATCGTGTATTTCTAAACCAAAAAACAAATGAACAATCGGGAAACTAATCATAAGATGGGCAGCAGCGTTTTCTTAATTACGACTAAGAATAAAAACTGCGGATGCCAACTCACTTGCCAAGCATAGCGACTATGCCAGATATATCCCTTATTAGGCAATCTATTGGCGAGGCATATATTTAGACGTGGACTTTAATAAGTTGTAACGGTAATGTTGAAATTAACCTTTTAATATGATTTACCCGCGTTGCAAATAATCTTACCTACCTACATATATAAGGACTTTCATTATCTCCATGTTGTTATTTTACATAAAGTCAGTTACAGAATAAGGCTGCCAGCAGCGAGCACTTTTGCGGTTACAAGCGCTTCGTAGCTCAGATGAACAACGATATAACTTTTATAGGAAAACTTATCCTGAATTAACATATTTTACGATGTATTAAAGGCGTTGTAAAACTTGGGTGTTTTAGTTACTTTTACTTTACTGACTGTTGACTTGTTTCGTAAATTTGTTTAACAATAATAATTATCTTTTAAAACAATAATTACAAGTTTATAATATGTTACAAGAACGACAGTACAAGTTTAAATTAACTATACCACTATCATATGAAAACAATCAATTATATAAAATAATATTAAAGCAATCTATTGGACCTCCGATGATTAACTCGGATGGGCAGAATTTTTTTTAATGATAAGTCAGTTACTTCTACACAAAGAGAAAAATGTAATGGAAAAATAGCGCATAACAGCATTCGGGAGATTACGATATATCTCCTTATCATGTATACCTCAAAACATAAAAAAGAGTGTACGTACAACCAGTGCGTTTTGCCAGTAATGATATATGGATTTGAGACATAACTACACTGCTGGACGTAAAAATAAGCTCAAGTTCATTTAGAGCTATACTCGGAGTTTTTCTGTGTGATAAATTTTTTAATGAGAATATCCACAGCAGAACCAAAGTAACCGACATCTGCGGTTCAGGAAACTGAATTGGCATAAACAATTTTGGTACAACAACATACATGTTAGAGCCATGCTACAGCTATATAAAGAGTATAGTTGTAGCATGAATGGGTCGGCTCGATCAGGAAAGGACCACGCTCTCACAGAATAGCAGCGTAAAATAGCAGCTTAACTCTGCTATATTTCGTATGGTGAGTGTAGAGAACCGAAGACCTTTTTAACTAGAAAAGAGGCATTCCATCTAAGTCCTCACGGGTGCCAAGGCATCTGCAGTTTGATTCTTTATTGAGGATAGATGTATACGTTTATGTGTCACAGCAACCACTTACCATCAGGTGGCGTGTATTCGTTTTCCCTATCCTATAAAAAACTGGCAAGGATCTCAAATGATAGCCTCGTACCGACAAGAGAAATATAGGGCGGCCCCTATAATATACAGTGACGACTTAGAAAGAAATGCAGGAAGTCGATGGATGCAGGTAGCTCAGGACCACGTATTTTGGATTTTTTTGGGAGGTGGGTTTATGTTCAGCAGTGGACATATATATATATGTATATACTTCACAAGTTCAATGAAAATAGTTCTAGCACAAGAAATGCCACCAAGCACGGTCCTGAGCCATCTACATCCATCGACTTCCTGCCTGTCTTACCAGATCATCACTCCATTTAGTAGGGCCGCCCTACACTTACATGATGATTCAAATGATTATAATTATAACATGTTCTAATCCACGTAAGTTTATCAAAGTATCACTCTTGCTCACATTTATATGCAAACATAATCCCCGTCATCTAATTAAAGTAAATCCGCGAGTTAGTGCGGCGCGGTACAAAGCGAAACGAAGTTAAATAATTAGCGTGCAGGGCGAGGGTGGGGCGCCCGTGGAGGAGACGCTCGCGGGCTGCATGATTGACAAACTGAGCAGCCGACGTAATTAGTTCACTGAATACACTTAATATGCGATCTTCTATTACACCGAATTTAAATATACTCGTATTTTTATTTTTGTTAAGCAAGGGATAATTTCTTGATATCAAAAACAGCGCCACCCACCCTTCCAATTGTGAATCATAACCATCCAGGGACCTAGAAAACACGCAAAAATTTTTCATTGAAATCGTTTCAGCAGTTTAGGAGGACAAACACATGTAGGACGACTGTAGGACGTAAGTGCTGTAGATGTTTTTGTAAAGATATTTTAATCTTGACTTAATGAGAATCTTGAGTTCAAAGTGTGCTATCTTTTAGAGCTACTTTCTTTATAGATGTTGCCTTTTCTTTGTAATATGTCTATTGCACTACTACCCTGTGTGTTAGTGGTGTCAGAAAGAATCCTCGTATCATCCAGTGGGTGTCGTAAGAGGCGACAGAAAGAAACTGAAACGAGGTGGCAGCATCTTCTTTAAAATTACTAAATAATTATAAAAAAATTGCGGTGGCTAACTCGCTTGCCAACTATGGCAGTTATGGTAAATATCCCTCATATTAGGTAATCTAAGACCGTGGCCTATGTTTCGGGAGTAGAATCTTGATAGGCTGTAAAGGTATGTCTAAAAAAAAACAACAAACGAGTTGCAACTGCTCTCGATACTCGTTATGTAATGTCTGACTCCCCTCACCCTCTATTTTAAACTAATTGTTCCCCGCGACTTCTCCCGCGTAATTTATTACGCTTGGATTTAATGGGTTTTAATTTTTTGCGTGGAACACTAATTCTTTTTATAAAATAAAAGTAGCCTAAGTTACTTCTTATAACATCAGCTATCTGCTAGTGAAAGACCGTTCAAAATCGGTCCAGCCGTTTCGGAGATTAGCCGGAACAAACAGACAGACAGAAAGACAGACAGAGAAAAATTAAAAAAAATCGTGTTTTCTTATAAGTACCGTATATACTTTCATATGCAGATAGTAAAAAGCTGTTATTTCGACATTACAAACAGAAACTACAATTTTATTTATTTGTATGGATATCCATTCATCCACAGATTACGAAACGCAACAGAAAATTATTGCATTTTTACCCAACTGCCTTAAAAGGACGGTAATGTTTTTCCAATATATGTATGTTGTATATATTATGTCATATATATGTATCTATCTTTCTTTGGGACGCTCTGTAACCCACGCTCTGTAACTTTTACGGTTACGCTTTGTATATATTTTAAGCAAGCGGTGCTTAACTGAAATTAGTTTTTATAATTTGCTGATTTACAGTTATAATTTTCATGACTTAATTTAGCCGTGGAAGGAAAAGGGGAGATCTCCCGAAGGGCTAGGTGATCCGCTCGGGAGCAGCCAACGTTTCGTGTGTTATTTTGGAGCTGTTCTATATATAGCTCGGTACTTCGAACCTTTAGATAGCGTGATTTAGGATTAGGTGTGTTTCTTTTGAGGTGCGATGGCAGCGCTGCCACAACTTAAATGGAAAGATATTCAATATTATAATATTGAATAATATTATAATATGAATATTTATATATATATATATATATATATATATATATATATATATATATATAGAATAAGGGAGACAAAAGAGCACACAGTTCACTTGATGGTAAGTGGATGCTTAGCGCTTAGACATTCTACATTTATCCCCGATTAGGAATCAAAATGGAGATACGTTGTCACCCTTGAGGACTAAGATGAAATGTGTCGTTTCTAGTAAAAAGGGTTTTCGGTTCTCTACACTCACCATAAAAAACACAACAGTGTTAAGCTGCTATTTTACGCTGATATTCTGTGGGAGCGTGGTCCTTCCCCGGTCGACCCGACCCATTCGTCCTACAACTATACTACTAATATAGTTACAGCATGGCTCTACTACGTCAATACTAAAATCGAAAAAAAATCTATAATCCAAACGGTGTGACTGCTGTCCACTGACACTGTTCGTATTCAAGTGGTATTATACATACATCGTTGCCGACACAAATCGCTCGCTTTGCATACACTGTGCAGTGAATGCAACTCTCAGCTCCGCCGAAGCAAAAAGCTGCATTTTGATGCGCATATAACGTCACATATGTACACGCCTATACGTTTTATCTTTGGATAAATATGAGTGGTAAATGTAGAATATCAAAGGATTTTCTTTTTCCAACGATCATGTTTTACGAACATTTTTTAAGTTTTTAGATCACACAACTTAAGAGGTAAAATGTGAGTTAGCCATATTTATGTTAATAGATTTTTCATGTATCACTTCAAACAAAACATTGATCAAAGCGATCACAGCTCAACACACACATTGAGAAGTGAAAATCTTCCACTCACCTGATGGCGCTAGTTGAGGTTGATTTTTGTTACACAATGTCATCTAATTGAGAAGTTCGTTTTAAATTAAACTATCTCTTTCTAGAGTATCATTTTAATGCACAAAACGATGCCTTAATAATAATGTTTATTTCTTCTCACAAAAACAGACAATACATAATAAAACTTATATCTATTTAAATACAGAAATGTTCGTACTTTTTTTTTCTATTTTTCTTAAAAAACGTTACTTATAATCTAGAATATGTGAGGAGCTGGTGTCTGAGTTAGGGTATAAAAGTCCTGTATTACAAATCACCAGGTCCCCACCCCATGGGATAAACAAGAGCATTATTCGTGATTAAGTGTTATAGGTTTTTTTATAAGATCGGGTAACAAACTAACACACAGTCCACCTGATGGTAAGTGGTTGCTGTGGCCCATAGACATCTACATTTATCCTCGTTTGCGAATCAAAATGCAGATGTGTTGTCACCCTTGAGGACTAAGATGGAATGCCTCTTTTCCAGTAAAAAGGGTATCCGGTTCTCTACACTCACCATACGAAACACAGCAGTGGCTGCTATCTTACGCTGGTATTCTGTGAGAGCATGGTCCTTTCCCAGTCGAGCCGACCCATTCGTGCTACAACTATACTACATTATATAGCTGCAGCAGTGCTCTACCACGTATAAAATCAAAGAACTTATAATATAAACTTATAATGATACACTATAATGCATTATTATGACATATGAGGCTAAGGCCTTAGTGGTTTGCTATTTAAATGTGTGCAAATTTTTAGTCTTTAAAAAAAATCTAATTTATATAAAATATAACAAAACTATTATAGAGAAACTTTAACCCATGCATTTTTAAACAAGTCAACTTCCACTCTATGAAATCTGTCAAATATTTAACTTCCGAATTTTGCGACGAATCTTGCGACGAATTTTGCGACTCGCCCAACTTTTCCTGTATAGGATTGTGTGTTTTGCCGTTATTTAGATATAACCACTAATATTGGGCTGTCTAAATTTAAAAGTACCACCGGTTATTATATATATACGTTTTTGTATTTTACGTGTTGTATATTATATATATATAACACAAGATATCCCAAAATGTAAACATTCATGATAATGCTAAATCGCGGTAGTCGCCTCGTCAAACGTTAGGTAAGTTGATAGTGTAGAAGTTTGGCCATCCGAACTACGGTGTTCCGCTATTCCCTTGTGACGAAGCCTGAATTTCGACCGAGTTTCGAGTGTATAACGAAGCGTAGTCACTATATTTCATATTCCCTTTGTTTTGGATTCATAGCAGTAGCATCTGTAAACTTATTATGAATTTGTATGATATTATTTTATTAATACTTTCTTATATTTGGTTTCTAGGATAAAACTGCGCTCGATTATGGAAACAAATGTTACAAATAAGAGTTTTTTTTTATAAATTCCTCTGTGTTGATGATCCATAGGCCTGCCCTATAGATTGTTACAAAGCACGGCCTAGGCCTTCGCATTCATAAAAATTTCATCAGAATGTAACTCTACGGAGTGGGGTTGTGATACAAACGGGTTGCGCTTATCGGTTGGCCGACCGGTGAGGCTGCCACTCGAAAACCTTTCCTCCTTTTTCTGATTTTTATGCTATGGGGTAGCCTATGTTCACCAGTGGACTTATAACATGCTATTATGATGATAATGAATGATGTATGCGTCGAAAAGTGAGAGGAGGCCTGTGCCCATCAATGAGACGTTCGCATTATGTATCTTTATTTCGATTAGGTACCATAAAAACCCATGCATCTTTAAAGGGCCTTTATATTTTTTCGTGAGTTAATACTTACTCAAAACGCATATCCACCTTGTGGAGGCAAATACTTGTTATATCGGACTAGCACTGACTAAAACCCCATGGTGTGCAACTTATGCACCAGTGTCGTCCGCCCCATGGTGGTGCCTCCTCGGAAAAGGAAATATTGAAAAACACAACTCATTGCCCAAAACAGGCAATAAGCTGGCCTTATCACTCGATAAGCTGCAAAATTGAGGCAAAGAAAGATTCTCAAAGAGGTAAACTCGTACTACCAAAAGCAGTTTAGAGACAGTCTTCACCTAAGTGAAGCGACGACCTAATAAAACACGCACAGTACTTTGTATGATTATATGGGAGCAATGATTAAATAAATATGGTTCCTGTAATTCTATACAAAATCCATTAAAGTATATGCTTTATTATTCCACGTGGAGTAATTAAGACTTTTGAATTTCCTGAAAAGTGCATTTTCCATGGGTCTCATAAAGGAAGAGAGAAGGAAACAGAAACAAGCAATGGGCATCAGCATCTTCGTAACAACATTTAAAAATAACAAAATTTGCGAGGCAATCTATGAGGGAGCCCTCTATATAGCAGTGGACTTTGATATTGAAGAATTTTCGAATAATAATATTTATCCCTATTTTATTATGTGACGCATATTTTTAAAGAATAATATATTCCCGCTATCTTCCACTACCAAAGGAACATCCTGGTTCGGGGAAATTAATGAGTGGCTATTGTGAAGAGATCACAACAATCGAGGAAAGATGGAAGTTTCTCGCTCTACTACATCGCGAAGGATCGCAATATATCAACAAGAAACTATATCGTTAGTTTTTGTAGATTTTTAAACGAAAAACTAATATTTTTTTATGTATTTAATATTATAATTTTAATGAAATTGCAGTAACAAATGAAAAAAACCGGCCAAGTGCGAGTCGGACACGCGCACCGAGGGTTTGGAACAAATCCGTAGGTATATATGTTTAAAATTATTAAAAATATTTTTATCATATTATGATGTGACTAAAAATTTATGCTTTTCGCAATGTTTCCTTTATCTGTGCTATAGTACGTTGCTTCGTACCAAATTTTAAGATTCTGAGTTAACGGGAAGTACCCTGTAGGTTTTGATTCCCTTGCGAATGTCGAAAATTTGCGGCATAAACGGCTGTAATTTTTGATTGCTTTGGCTTAGAAGTTTGCTTTTTTTTACAGCTCTAAGGGACAGTAGACATGAATATTTTATATGAATTTCAGCTTGATAACTCTACGCGTTCCCGAGAAAAGGGGTCTTGACAGACAGACAGACAGAAAGACAACAAAGTGATCCTTTAAGGGTTCCGTTTTTTCCTTTTGAGTTACAGAACCCTAAAAACATCCCACCTGATTGTAAGTGACTACTGGACTGAAAAGGATATGGTAATAACATCAAAGGCGAGTACATCGCACGCCTTCGATTTGCCGACAGTATAGTTCTTATGACAGAATCGCTGGAGGACCTAAGCACTATGCTTAATGACCTTAATAGTGTCTCCTAACGGATAGGTCTTAAGATGAACAAAGACAACACAAAGATCATGTTTAATGTCTATGTCACACCTATGCTAATATTTGTTGGGAGTACTAAGCTCATTGATGACGAGTATGTTTACCTGGGACAGATAATCCGACTAGGTAAGTCCACCTACGATCGAGAGGACAATCGACCGATTCAACTTAGTTAGGAAGCATTCGGGAAATTACGACATATCTTCTGGTCAGCTATACCTAAATACCTGAAAAAGAGATTGTACTACCAGTGTGTGTTGCAGTGATGACTTATGGATCTGAGATGTTGTCCTTCACTACTGGGCGTATGTGACGTTCAAGGTACCGCTCAGCGAGCTATTGAGAGAGCTATGCTTGAGGTTTCTATGCATGATAAACTTAGAAATGAAGATATCTGCAGTTGAACCAGAATAACTGACATAGTTCAACGGATTACTAGCTGAAGTGGCAATGAGCCGGTCATATAACTCAAAGAAGCGACAACTGATGGGCGAAAAAGGTTCTGGAGTGGCAGCCTCGTACCGATAGGTGAAGTGTATGGCGACCATCACTACGAGTAGATGGAGTGACGACCTGGTAAGACATACAATAAGTCGATGGATGCAGGTGGCTCAGGATCGTGTTTTATAGCATTTCTAGGGGCCTCCCCTAGGTTCCCATATGTTAAGCAGAGGGCTGTAATGATAATAAAGATGACGAATTTAAAAAAAATTCACGTATGTGTAAATTACATTTTGCTTTACGGACAGTGCAAAGGCCAATTGACTTGCTCAAAAGTTAGAGCGGAACTTCCCAGTAACAACTAGATTCAACTGAGCCGAAAAGGTGCGAAGGCATTAGCAACAAGCGATTTATACTTTGCAAAATAACGCCCTTATATAAACTTCTAATTAAATATAATCATTTCTATGGCAAAAACATCACATTGAATATTAATAAGACATGACGGATTTTGTTTAGAAAATTAACTAAATTAAATTGTAGTGTTAATTACTAAAGGGCAAAACTTCAGAATAACTGAATTTTTTTTATAAGCTGTGAAAACGAAACGCTCGACAGCCATCTTATAAAAATATCAGAAATTTGTCACATCATATATCATCTCTTATCACTTATCTACAGAACGTCGTATAGAAATTACCACGCGTTCTAATGTTGATATCATTTTGCATTTAATTAAAATATAATTAAGGATTGATTTTTGAATCGTCATTAAATAGCCATTATATAAATTACAACCTTACTGAAAACATAAAATAAACAATTAAAAAAATCAAAATCCCGATTGCAAAAAAGACAATTTAAAAGCAATGCACTAAAACGACCGAAACAAGATTGAGAATAGAATACATAGGTAATTGAAATAAAGTATTAAGCGGAACCCATTAATTTTTTACGGTTTATAATTTGCAATTGGGTCCCGCCTGCTACTAAGCTTAATTTGGGTATTTAACTTAGGCTTTCAGCTTATAGTATAGTTTGTTAAAACAAAGTAGAGTTTATTTTGTTAATACTTTCTTCTTCTCCTTCTTTCTTTTTTATGGCGGTTTTGATCATTCGCCAATTTCAGCGTGGTTAATACTTTATTTCAATTATGTATTCTATCCTCAATCTTGTTTCGGTCGTTTTAGTGCATTACTTTTAAATTTTCTTTCTTGCAGTCGAGTTTTTGATTTTTTTAATTATTTTGTGGCGAAGCTTGTGAAGACACTTATTGATTTCACGATGTCTGTCCGTCTGTCCCACGATTATCTCGAGAACGGTTTCGAATTTTCAAATTCTGTTTTCAGCAATCGATTACTGATCACCCAGAACCTCCTATTTTGAAACTGATTGCTCAACGGCAACCGTTAGAAACCGCTACAAAGCTGATTGGTTCGCCACTTTGCTGTGCTGTTAGCTTGCTAGGTTTATTTATCTTATTTTAGACTCTTTAGTGTCCCGACACACTCTTATGAACTAAATTCCATATGATAGCACGATGTCCGACACAAACATGGCCCATTTTACGTTTTTACCATTTTTTCAAAAACTTTGAACCAATTGATTATTCCTAATTAAATTTAAATATAGAACTTATCGAAGTCCATCCAGCTGTTGAGAAGATACGAGGTAATAAAGAAATTTACAAACATACAAGATACGCGCGAAAAACATAATCCTTCCTTGGCAGTCGGGTTAAAAGTCAAACTACTAAATTATTATTTTAATGGAACTGTAATTTTTAATTTGTCCAAGTTGTATTTTCTAAGGATAATCTTCATTTAATTTAAATATGACATTAAGTAGATTGAATTCACTTATTTTGAACCCGAAACTTCGAGTGCATTGCACCAAATGTAGTTATGGTGAACTACTCATCAATCGATCTACGACAAAATGAACTCCTAGTTACTTAAATACTTGCTACAGTGCAATGCAACTAAAGAAATATTTTTTTTTAATGAAAGTGTGACAAACAAGCACACAGTCCATATAACGGTAAGTGGATTATGTAGTCCATAAACATTTATCTGTCTGACAAACGACCAGACTTAAGAAGCGTCTCTCTAATTGGGCAGACAAATATAACATTCTTATTATTTATATAAAATCAGACAGATTCGATGCATGATCGATTTTTTGGAGAAGTTTAAATTTACAGTCTATACGTTCCACTGCTTTGCACAGGTATATATATATACAGATATGTCCACCGCGCTGTTCTTATGCGTGTTGGTAAACTTTACATGGGGAAGTAATTTAAGAAATTATGAGTTGAAGATAACATTAAATTACTTTTACTATTCATAATACTCTTCATCAGCAAAATTAAACTGATGAATATGTGATTTACACTTTTTTTTTAAAGAATAAAGGCGACTAACGAACACAGCTCTTCTGTAGCCCATATAATATGTCTACATATAATATACTTAATTAAGAATCAAAATCCAGATGCGTTGTTGTCTTTATGGACAAAGCTGGAATGCTGCGTCTTCGATTCTATTCACTCACCATTAGAAGCACAGCAAAATTAAACTGCTATTTTACGCTGGTATTTTGTAAGAGTTGGTTCTTTCCCGGTTGAGTCGACTCATTTCTGCTACAATCATAATTTAGCTGCAGCATAGATTTACCACAAATACATACCAATAACTATTTAATGAGTTGAGATGAAAGAATAATGAGAGAATGGCCAAGAGAATTTCGTTTCAGTGTCTTCATAATAATAATAATATAATTTATTTTCTCACCACATTAAATTAACAAAATCGATTTTTGACAAAAAAGAAAAGGCACAAAGTAATGTGAGAGACTGATGCCCAAACTAGGCGACGAACCTGTATTTCAGGTCATCAGGTAGTAAACCTCCGCTAAGGACTCGGTATGCTCGCATACTACGATTTTATAGCAAATGCTTTATTCCTTGGCTTACCAAGACTCCAAAAGTCATAAATTGCTTAAATTTATTTTTGACTATCTTCTTTTTCTTCCTGCGCTTACCCTTAATTATTTGGGGTCGGCATATCATGTCTTCCTCTTCCATTTACTTCTACCACCATCTATTTACTCACTTCATTTTACGCATATCATCCCTAATTCAATGCATCTCCATTTCCTTGGCCTAAAACCCTCATAGAAATGAGAGGAGGCCTGTGCCCAGCAGATGGACGTAAAAAGGCTGCAACTTTACAATCCATCTACCTTTTCTAAGGCTTAAATAGTCAACATTCTTGTTGTTACATGGTTTACTTTCCTTTGCAAAGTATGATAACATCACGTTAGCCTACCACTTCCCAAGTTTTCGTGATTGGGGCTACCTTAAAATTTTCTCTGGTAATTTCATACTTCCTATAATATTTTTTGCCTGTATTCAAATAAAATCATTAAAATAAAACCTTCGCATCTATTTTATTAAAGTTGTTCATTTTATGTACCTAATTTATGAAATACAAAGCTATTTTCATTTACTTTTATTCTGCCAAAGAAATGTTTACGGTTGCTAGTCACGCACTCGTTGCACTGTCGCCTCGATGCTCGGAGTTCCGCTCTTTCATTGCATAAGTTACACTTCCGTTCCTTTAGCACAACTTTCAAATATTGCAATTTTACTTTGTATCTTTAACATTATCAACCGCTTGTTTAATACGAATGTTTATTATGAACTGCTCTCGTCTAGCTTGTATTTTAAAAAAGGAAATAATAAAAACTATAATAAAAAATTTAAAACTAAAAACTTTATTTAAATCGTACTGTGCCTATGGTATCGTGCCAAGAACGCTGGCTGCGTTTCCTTGTTGAATGGCTATATTCAGCCTTTGAGTGAAAAAAAAATCAGTCCTCTTATCACCAGTGGTGGCAACCAATTGCCGATACGAAGCGGTACTCGATTCGACTGGTATTTTTTATGTATGTTATATCATAACTTTTTTCTAGGTTAACCGACCTTGATGATTACTTTTTTATTTTATATTGATGTCGGTTATAAGAAATTTTTAATTTTACCACTTGTTCATCCAGTGGTCACTCTATCTAATAGGAGACTACTTTACATTGCAATTTCCGGTATGAGGCTGCCATAGGATAACTTTCTCTTACTCCTTTCAGCTATGAAACTGGTCTATTGTCACTTGAACTTACTCCAGTTCCACGGCAGATATCTGTGTTACAAATTTAATCACGCAAAGATACTCCGATTACAGTTCATTAAGCGACGATGAGCTTCTTTAAATAGAAAACACTCAGGAATTAAGTCTCGATTACCTAGATATGTCAACCGGTACAATGCTGCCCACTAAACAAGCTTTCTTCCACAACGTTGTTGGTTCTTGGAGTTATAATAACCGGTCCATTGTCACTGCAGCTTACTAATCTGTTAGGCAATGTCATTTACTAGAGTTGTAATGTGATACTCTATTAAACAAAAAGAAAAATTCAAAGCGTTTCTCTCTCCATAGCTTCCTGCATAACCTTGAGCTTCATCATACATATATTGCTAGGATACCGCGTTTCATTTTCGTCAGTTAGTAGGTGAAATTAATCTTGGAGTGAATATAAGGTGTGATAAAACTGCGCATATCACACGGCAGGTTGGTCTTCAAATTACGTACCATCTAGAATCTTTACTTACAATTTTATGTCACCTGTCGCAAATGTACGCATGGTGATTACACCATTATTTTATACAAGCATTGACCTCGCTATGAATTTCCCTTAATTTGTTGAATGTTAGGGGATATTCTACTATCATACAGGTTAATAACTTCTTACGATGAAAATGGTTCCAACGTATATAAAAATTAGTCGAGATTTTTTTCAGAAGCACGTAGATTAATTTTGTAGCAAGCGCAAGCCCTCGTGCATCATTTGTCTATGTAAGATATGTATAAAACCGATAATGTAATCCTGACCGAAATGTCGCCATGGTGGCAGATTATTACGAAACTTGCCATCTGCGCAGAACAAGATAATAGTTCTTAGTTTATAGAATAGGGTGGCAAATGAGTACACAGTCCACCTGATGGTAAGTGGATGTTGTGGCCCATAGACATCTACATTTATCTTAAATTAAGAACCAAAATGCTATCACCCATAAGTACTAAGATGAAATATATTGTTCCCAACAAAAATTGATTCACGTTCTCTACACTTACCATACGAAACACAGCAGAATTAAGCTGCTATTTTAAGCTGGTATTCTGTGAGAGCATGGTTCTTCCTCGGTCGAGCTGACCCATTCGTACTACAACCATAATATAGCTACAGCGTGGCTCTACCACGTAAAAAATAATCCACGAGAGTGTGCGCAAGCAAGGTGAAACGCCGCTAACTTCCTGACTCAGGGCTGCGACTGATAATTTCTTGATAAAAACCCATCACTCATTTTGGCCCTACACGAGATTCGAACATATGATTAGCAGTCGCTCTTACGACTACTATACTAACTAGATAGTTATAATAACACCAATAGATGTGTATTAAAACTCAATTATAAAATCAATTTTTTATATTTAAAATAATTTAAAATTAAATATTTCGTACAACCGACTTCAACATAAATTATTAAGAATAACTAAAAAACTATTGGTCAGAACTTGATCATATTTATATGGGACCATACATGAAGCACCGGCTTTCAAATAAATAAAGAATTATCGACACATAAAAAATACAGTCGAATTGAGTACCTCCTCCAGTTTGAAGTCGGTAGATAACAAGTAAAACCAAAACTTTATAAACTACAATACAGTGAAGTTCCATCAAAATTAAACTAGTTGAATATCTACTACCAAATATCTTCCCGTGGGTGTCATAAGATACGAAAGCGGGAAACTGAGACAGGTGATGGGCTGATCTTCCTGATAACAACAAAAACTCACTTGCCAAGCGTGACAACAAATCTGGCGAAATATATTCAATTTCTTTTTATATCACAACATGGCCTTATGTTAATACTTATGATCACACGTTATGCACATATAAATGTGAAAAATGAACAGTAGAGGAATTTATACTCAGTTCTTCCAAATAAAATTCTGACTTCAATGCGCTGAAAACGTGACCGGCAGTCAAATATTATCAGATTGTTAAAGCAAGCAAATTTTTTCACACTTACAACTGTAAACTGAAAGTGTATGTACACTGTCAAGAAATTTTGTACAACGTTTTTCTTAATCAATTCCCCCAATTTAATAATTCAAAGTCTAATCTTTTACGGTTCTGGGATTAAACTACAGTTTTTGGCCAGCGTTACAGAGCATAACTATCAATGATTCTATGTTCTAAGTCTACAGTTTTTGGGTCTAGTTTTTCGTAAAAAAGTAAAAATAAAGTAACATCCTATAACCTTTATGGGTGGACACAAATAATCAATTGAAACGCGGTAGAGCCACGCTGCAGCTATATTATGGTAGTAGTAGGAGCTCTCGGCTCCACCGGGAAAGGAACACGCTCTCACAGTATAAAAGTAAGGAAAGTTAAAGTTACAGCCTATATACATCCCACGGATGGGCACAGGCCTCCTCTCATTTCTGAGAGGGTTTTAGGCAAGGAAATATCACCACGCTGCCCCAATGCGTGTTGGCGAACTTCTCATATCTTCATCATCTTCATCATCATCTTCAGTCTTCTAAATACAGTTTGTTTTCTTAATTGTTACACATGCAGGTCAATTCACGATGTTTTCCTTCACCACCGAGTACTTGGTAAATCAGCACTTAAAATTGCAATTAATAACACGCACACACACACACGCGTGCACGCACACACGCACGCACGCACACACGCACACATAAATATAAGTATATAAATATTTTTATTTTTTCGTCAGCAAATCGAAGGTGAATTATGTTTTGATGTCGCCATTGATGTAAATACCGTATCCTTTTCAGTCTAGTAGCTTGAAAACGTCTTCCAATGCAGCGGTGAAGAGTCTCGGGGACATAACTTCACCCTGTCTTACACCTTTCGGAAATTAGCGGATGCGGATAGCCATCGTAGCCCTACTGTACAAGCACTTCAGTACTTCGATATACCGACAGTCAACTTAGCACCGCTGAAGGGACTGCAGCGCCGCCCAAATTTCGACGGAATCAATAGCTTTCTCATTGTCTACATACGTCAGAAATAGTGGCAAATGGTACTTCTCGGACTTCTGTACCATTTGCTGAAGGGTATGTATGTAGTTTATGGTGCTAAAGCCTTTTCGGTAACCGGCTTGATCGGGAGGCTAGAAGTCGTCAAGTATGCGCGCAAGATGATTCGTAATGACTCTCAAAAACAGCACGTAGACGCGGCTCAGAAGTAAAATCAGTCTGTATTTGTAAGAGCGTTGTCGCTATTCTTGAAGGAAAAGACAAGAGCATTTCTGCTCCATGCCTCAGAATAGTCCTACCATGGAGAACAGAATTAAAGAGCTTCTGAAGGACATTAAGTATCGGTTTTCCACCTGCTTTCAGAAGCTCCGCTGTAATCCAATCCTTACCCGGGGACATGCCGTTTTAATGTGCTGGGGAGCAATTTTAATCTCGCTTAGAGAGACGTCCTTAAAATCATCAGAATAGTGTCGGATAAGACTTGTTCTTGGATTGTTACTCACACTTGCGTGGTTCCCAACGATTCCCTGTACAGCTGTCCATAGAACGTCTAAATATCATTTAAAATTTTTGGAGTCCCGGCAACGATACTGCCACACTCGGTTTTGAGCTCCAACAGTTGGCTCTTTTTGGCTGACATATCTCTAGCAAGGACTTTGGAACCCTAGTTCCGCTCGATCGCTTCTTCAATACGAGCTGTATTGAAGTTACGCCGCATGCATTAGGAGATATGTCTGTTCAGTTGCCTGTGTGTTTTAAATTCTGCTGAAGACTGCAGCTCCATTTTCAGTCTAACAGTCATGATAATAAGAGTGTGATAAGAGATTTTTTGGGTTCTTCTGCGGCAATCTTGCAAAACATAGCTCTGACCGCATGGACAGTTTCCATGAGCTTGTCATTCATATCGTCGACTGCATTGCAATCTTCTAGGCACTGAAAACAATTTTATTACTAGAGCTGAAAGGTTTCGGAACTTTGTATTAGATTATTTGTATTAGCACGAGGTGGATGGAGCGTTGAGATCGTTAGACGTGACCTTTCCAACTTAACGTTTAGGTTCAGTGTGCTTCTCACCATTCAGTGATCGCTACTGGTTTTCACCCTTGCGATCACTCGTCATAATGAAGACAATCCTATTTTTTGTCAAACCGTCGGTGCTCGAACAGGTCCACTTCCTGTAGGGCCGCTTCTGGAAAAAAGAAATCATCATAAAGGGTTCTTCTTTCTCCATGAAGTCGGCCAACTGTTGGCTCCTAGGGTTGTGCTATTCCGAATCTCCTCTCTTCGGACCGTAGATAATCAAATAATAATCCAGCGCAACTTGTCTATCTCTTCTTCCAGCTATAGGATCTTCTTGTCAGTTCTCAGGTTGCGTGCGTTATAGGTCAGGTCATCTTAGGTGGCAACCGAACCTCCACCGCATATTCTTAGCACCCCTGCCCCGTGGTTACCTCGCTCACCGTAGCCAGGAATAGTTGGGCCGCCGGGGACTGGGGGCCGTCGCTTCGTAACTCTTTTTGTTACGGCCCGCAGCTGCCCATGCAAAGGTCGCCTTGGCTGGGGCCCATAGCAGCCTGCTCGACGGGCAGACGCGGGTTCGAGCCTGGATGGCTATATGGAAGAATTTCCTATAATACTAAGCTATATGGAAAATGTTTTATCCTACTACAATTTAATGGGGAAGCTAGTCAAATAGAGATTACTTACCTGTATCTGAGGCAACTGCTGTCTCAGGGCTCGGTCAGGCCGGAGGTGTGTATGTGTTGAGAGTAGTGGTGTTTTTGTGGTGTTGGTTGTGATAGACCTGACTGCAACGTTGAAGTCGGCAGCAGCCCGGACTTCGGCACCGCTCCAAATTGTGGTAATCTCCAGCGGCTTCACCCAGAGTCACTTTCTTTCTTCTTCACGAGGACAGTATATTAACTTTATCTTACAATTAACCAACTTCCAGACGCCACTAACTCTCGTTTGTTATAAAGCGTAACACACAACACGAATATCGAATGTCCGGATCAATGATCACTTCCGTTCGCGTGGCAACAATTATTTCTAGAACTTAACACGACCTTCTCTAGTGTCACAAAGTTGAGCGTTCAACCGACAACGAAAAATGTTTCCGAACTATATCAAATGCCGCACGAGGAGTTAATATTGTCAAATGCACTTATATACGCTATCAAATTAGAATAACCAAATTCGCGGTAAATTAGGCGCGCATAACATAATTCAAACGTTGCTTTAAAGGCTTTGATGGATAAATTCCTACTAAGCAATTCTGTTCTTGAACAATTTTATTTTATTGTTCTAAATCGATAGGAAGACTAAGCTTTGTTAAATTGCATTTGAAAATAAAACATACAACAATTTTTGCACAATCTTTTTACATTTTATATTTTTTTATTGGACAGGGAGACAAACGAGCACACAGTGTACCTGATGGTAAGTGGTCATTGTGACCCATAGACATCTACATCTATCCTCGATAAAGAATCAAAATGCAGATGCGTTGTCACCCGTGCGGACTATGATGGAATGGCTCTTTTCCAGTAAAAAGGGTCTCCGGTTCTCTATACTCACCATACGAATCACAGCAGTGTTAAGCTGCTATTTTACGCTGGTATTCCGTGAGAGCGTGGTCCTTCCCCGGTCGAGCTGACCCATTCGTGCTACAACTATACTACTAATATAGCTATAGCACGGCTCTATAACGTTTATATGTGGTAGAGCCACGCTACATCTCGGCCAGGAAGAACCGCGTTCTATCAAAATACCAGCACTAAATAGTAGTCTAATGCTGCTGTATTTCGTATGGTGAGCGTAGAGAGCCGAAGACCCTTTTTAGCTGAAACGAGGTATTCCAACTTAGTCCTCAGGGGTGACAACGCGTCTGCATTGTGATTATTAATATAAGATAAATCTAGATGTATAATATGATCACAGCCTCTGCTTACCATCAGGTGGATTGTGTGCTCGTTTGTCACTCTTATTATATAAAAAACACATGAATTGAGCGATTAAGAGGTGAGTGGATGTAGTATCAAATTATTTAAAACGTGAGCAATCCGGATTCAATACTCACCGCCACTAATGAATTTTTTAATTGCAATTTTAGGCACTGACATACCACGTGCAGTCTAGTGAAAGATAACATTATGTAAAAACCTGAAGATTTGATGAACTCAAAACATGTGAACGAAGCAGACGCTGAAACAACGCGATGGATTAATTGTACGATAATCCTATTAAAAAGATATTATGAGAGTCGCCAAGAAGTATGAAGGCTGCTACTGTAAATTTATTTTTTTATACAGAAGTATTTACAAAATGCCGAAGTGATATAACCATAATGGGATAATCGCTGGAGAACCTAAGCACTATGCTTAAAGACATGTAATAATATTTCTTAAATTACGCGATTACTCGACATTGAGTAAAACCAATTTTACCCAAAACATCGGGAACTAAAAAATTAAAATAAGTTAAATTGAACGCGTTAAAATCTGCAAAATTAGTTTTATCAAACGAGTGATAATAGGTTAATACGTAACTGTAGGAATATTTTGGTGGTAGAAATAGGTAAGAGCATCCGAGGAAGGCAGAAAAGTAATTATTCCAACTAGCAGCATATAGCAGCAGTCCATCAACTGCTTGAAGCGTGACCGTTCTTTTTCCCACACTGCGCTTTTTTTCTTTATACTTCATTGGTATTCCTATCAGGCTTTATTGATTAATGTACTTCTAATCCATTTAATATTCTCAATAGTCTAACAAAATAAATAAAAGATAATGTAAATAATTTAGAATAATTTAGAATAATTGAAAAAACATTAGAGTGTAGTTAAACGTTCTCAGATAAACATAATATAAGAATATTAAACAATTTTCATTCGTTGGAATAATATAACGTATCAAAGAAGGTTAATAAGAATTGTTTACTCGCATGGATCCAAAGATGAGTTTTCAAGCTGAAAAAAGCTCATCAAAGTTTGATGAACAAGTTTTTGCTAATTCTTTGCCTTTTACGTTAGTATCACTCACATTTGATATATTACCATTCGATTTATTTAAGGAGGTTGATAACCTCCTTGGATTTATTAAACATTTAAAGCTATATTATTAAGAAAACTGTATAAAGCACTTTTGAATGCGAAGTAAAATAAATTTATCACTATAACTACATACCCTTAAAAATATATTTTTATGTTTAGCTATAATTACTCTCCTAGCCGTAGTTGCTTTGTGGCTAAGCGCTCGTTGTAAATTTCACACTATGCGAGCAACCCGGGTTCGATCTCACTTAACCGGCACCAATAAAATTGTTAATTGTAATGTTAAGTGCTGATTTACCACGTGCTCGGTGGTGAAGGAAGACATCGTAAGGAAACTTGCATGTCTGTGAAATATGAAAAAAAAAATATTTCAAAGATATGTGATGTGCGCCAACACGCATTGGGACAGCGTGGTGGACATTTCCTTGCCCAAATACCCTCTCAGAAATGAAAGGAGGTCTGTGCCTAGCAGTGGGACTTATAATAGCTGTAACTTTAGCTCTAACTCTCCAAAAGAATTCCAACTGGGGTTCACAATTGACGAAAATATCGCGTACATACATACATACAAAAAAAATCATACACTCGAATTGAGAACTACCTCCTTTTTTAAGTCTGATGAAAACGTTAAAAAGTGGTATAATATTATAAACTCATTTATACGTAAATTTTAATTTAGCTGCTGCAAAATATTACATGCTTCTTTCTATTTACTACCATATTAAAATTTTATCCCCTATTTTCAACCCTTCGGAGAGAATTTTTTTAAATTAAAATTTTCTTAGTTTTCTTAAAACTTAAGAAAATTTTAATGGAAGTTATGTCTTGAAGTAATAACCTATTTAATACAATTCGTTTTGATATTGTCGAAAGTATCGCGTAAAGTACATACAAAAACATGTCATCGAATTGTAAACCTCTTCCTTTTAGGAAGTCAACTAAAAATAGGCAAACCGTGTTGTAAGAGGCCACATAGAGAAACCAGGAGTTAGGTAGCAACATCATACTAACATCTTGAAAATAAAAAGACTGCGGCAATCTGGCAATCTATGGGAACGCCAGTGGACTTTCGATAGCCTGTAATGATGAAAACCCAATGAATCATTGTTTTGAGCGTAATATTTTTCAAATGGCAAAGCTTTCATTAGCTGAATGATGTTTGCATGCTTAATTTAATTAGAATACGCTTAGATGGGAACAGTGGATAAGCAATGAAAAGAACATCAAATACTTATATATCCTCGAGTCTTCGTTGTAGAGATAGAAAAAAGTGTTGTATAAAGAATATTATTGCTTGAAATTTTTTCGCCCTACTTTTTTTAATTAAAATAATAATTTTGCCACTTTACTAGTCATCGGATTTTTATTCTTACAAACATAAAACCTTTCTTTACTTCATCATTACACCGTTTAAATCCACTGCTGTATTTGGTTGTCAGCCATAGTAAATAGGCTTTAAGGGAATTAAGGTGATTATTCATACTTTTAAGTTATGTTTTTATAAAACTGAAGTGACAAACGAACTTAGTCCAACTGATGGTAATTGGCTACTCCTGTAAATGGACACCAACAGGCAACTTCAAAATAGGAAAGCTGCTAATAGGTTGTCACTCATCTCTTAGGGCTAAGATGGAATACCTCACAGGCTCTAATTATACTGGCACTCTTCAGCCTTCAGATATGGCTCTTTTGCAGACTCAGACCGACTCCTAGGAAGAAAGGGAGTCCAAACACCTGGTAAAAAATTGCTACAGATTACATTTCGGAAAGTGTGCACAAGGGGTTCACACTTTGGTTTTTACGTTATTTTTTATTGAACGACATACATTGGCATGCCTAGATCTTGTTAAATACGTTCCGCATTTTTTGGTTCGCTCAGCGAAATTTTGGAAATCTGTACCTATTTAATCAGGCTCTCTGGACACAACAATTTAGAAACACTTGAAAACAATTTTTCAAAACAAGAATGAATAGGGGATTTCAACGATTTTAGTATCAATCAATTCCACATCCATCCATTACAGCATACAAGGTCCCCTGCTGTATATAGACCTTTTCTATAGATTTACTCGTAGGAGGAATTTTGTCAATGTTGGCAGGCGGATTGCCAACCGCAGGTTTTTCCTATTCTTTTAATCGTCGTTTCAGTTTCCTTCTGTCGTGCTGTGCTATATTACAATGACATAGTAATCTGACACCTTCAAAACGCGGTAAAACACCTTAATTACAGGTAGATTTTTTTAAACATAAGACTGTTATTGATTGAAAAAAGGGTTAACTATGCAGACCGATAAAGCAAAAAAAGATGTTGCTTTTAAAAATAGTAAAAAAGTAATAAGTATGGCCAGATATTTTAAAATAGACTTCTGTCAACATTTAGTAGCGCAAATATTTTTGAGGTGGCGATAAGAATGAGGAATGGGTATATTTTTATATTAAAGGAAAACGTAAAGTAACAGACTGTATACGTAAATCAAGCGATCAGCCTGAACTAACAAAACTTTAGATTTTTATTTTTATTTACATGAATTTCAATTATACACTGAAAATTATTTCTTATCAATTATACACTGTATTCTTGTGTCAATTTTCAGTTTAACACGCCCCCGTCAACGTCCCCCCCCCTTTCTATTTATTTTTGAATTTAATTCTCCATAAACACAAACACTCACGCCTGTCACCCAGAGGGTTAGGCAGAGACTATGGACTTACATTTGGCGCGATCCTGACACACCTCTCTCGCCTCCTTGACATCCATATATCTACGCATATACGCTCGTCGGTTAAGGGTACTCCTTATCTGGCCTATTTTCAATGTATCGCCGATTTGGTAGATAAACCTTTGTCTAGGGCGTCCCTTCCCGACCCTGCCGTTCACTTCTGAAACATAAATTTGCTTTGTCACTCTTTCGTCGTTCATTCTTTCTACATGGCCAAACCTCGAAGCATTCCTTTTTTAATCCTGATCACAACGTCATCTTGCAAACCACACTTTTCTCTTATCACACTATTTCTCATCCTGTCATTCAGATTCCGCCCTAGCATACTTCTTAATGACCGCATTTCTACAGCATTTATTCTAATTTCATGCTTCTTCTGCCAGACCCAACTTTCGCTACCATTCTTTAAAGTAGGGACTAACACTGCATTGTGAATTGCCATACGTGCCTTATTTGACACATTCTGACACCTCACAATAGCGTGTAGAGGCCCACCTACTCTATTTCCTGCGTTCACTCGTTATTATATATCCTTATCATATGTTCCATCCCTGCTAAATACACATCCCAAATATACAAACTCATCCACTTGCTCAATCAACTCTCCGTCTATTCTTATTTCAGATAACGTTTTACTTTCTTCTCTTTCAAAAACCATCACTTTCGTCTTATTTGCGTTCACTATTATACCCTTTCTTTTAATCACCAGTTCATTAAAGTAACCATCATTTGCAACTCGGCCGCCGACCGTGCAAATATGACTTGATCATCGGCGTACAAAAGGCATTTGACGGTTAACTCACCCATTCTCGACCAACATTCTTTAACTTTCAAAGTTTGCAAACAACTGTCCATAAATAGATTAAACAGCCACGAGGAAGCTAAATATCACTGTCTGACACCTTTTTGATTGCGAAACCAGTCCGAGTAGACCCCGTTGATGCTGACACAAGCACTAGAGTCCCTATAAAGAGACCTTAATACCTGTATGAAACTAGCGCTCAACACAAATGAGTTCAGTGTTTGCCATAACACATTCCTGTCCACTTTGCCATAAGCCTTTTCCAAGTTCATGAACGCACAAGAAACTTTCTGATTTTTGGCCAAAACTTTTCCGCAATCATACTCATGTAAAAGATTTGATCCGTGCACCCCATCCCCTTTCTAAATCTAGCTTGCACATCTCAAAATTTTCTATCAGTTTTTTCCATAACTCTTTCAGTTAACACCTTAGCATACAGTTTACCCACAATTCTAAGCAAGCTATGACCCCTTTCCCTTATATATTGGGACTATAACGGCTTTGCACCAGTCTTTCGGTACCCGTTTTAGTTCCCAACATAAATAAAACAAGGTGTCTGTTTGTTAAAATATTAAATAATATATTGACCAGAATATTTCTTAAGGTTTTGATAAATATATACGAATAACTAATAAAAACTACAAACTAAGCAGCCTGTTAGACTGTTTGTAGTATTTATGGCGGGATCGTCTTTGGACCCATATTTATTCTGTGTTGGTTTACGAACTTTGTTCCTTTAGGTGTCTCTTGGAAGAATGAATATTTACTAAAGCAATAGAAAGCCGTTGGCTATTCCTTATAATTAATTTAAGCTAAAGAATCCCGTTGACGAAGAAAGGGCTCAAAAAGGTTATGTCAATGTGTTAAACGCCATACAGAAAACGATGAAATCTAGCCACTGTGAATGTAAGTGACAAGGCTTAGGCAATACGTCGAATAATAGTTACACTAGTCATAAAAATCCCTCTGTGAGCGACACCACCTGCCAGACCGCCGCTCCTGCAGACGTGATTTAAGTGCAAGGCATCACCACCAATTGCACGGCTTCCAGCCGTAGAGCATGTCATGAGTCTACCACTCACATCATGGTAATGGGCTTCCACTTTGAGGGGCTTTCGACCGCAGCCTTGAGAGTCTCCTCCCTGCAGCTACCACCTGCATGAATTTGACATATATGCTCCATCAATCAATACAACGGCAGAGGAAATGCCGCAGAACGAAACCAGCATCAATATGACTATCGTCGGGCTTATACTATCCTAAGGTCTCCCATACAATCCCAGCAGACATCTTCATCCGCATATCTCGACCGGAACCACAAGATGTGTAGAATCAGGCACAGCTAACAATCCAATACCATCACAGAACGCAATACCGTAGGTAGCAGTAATCATCAATGCAACTATTATACGGATGGCGCCCCCTTACTATACACCCACATAATCTCTTTTTCACAGCTCCTAGGGACAGTAGACATGAGTATTTGATATGAATTTCAGCTTGATACCTCTACGCGTTCCTGAGAAAAGGGGTCTTGACAGATAGACAGACAGACGGAAAAAAAGTGATCCTTTAAGGGTTCCGTTTTTTCCTTTTGAGGTACAGAACCCTAAAAACATCTCACCTGATTGTAAGTGACTACTGGACTGGAAAGGATATGGTAATAACTTCAAAGGCGAGTACATCGCACAACTTCGATTTGCCGACAGTATAGTTCTTATGACAGAATCGCTTGAGGACCTAACCTTAATAGTGTCTCCTAATAGATAGGTCTTAAGATGAACAAAGACAACACAAAGATCATGTTTAATGTTCATGTTACACCTATGCCGGTAGTTGTTGGGAGCACTAAGCTCAAAGTTGTTGACGAGTATGTCTACCTGGGACAAATAGTCCGACTAGGTAAGTCCAACTTCGACCGAGAGGTTATTCGACGGATTCAACTCGGCTGGCAGCGTTCGGGAAGCTACGACACATCTTCTCGTCAGACATACCTCAAAACCTTAAAATGAAATTGTACAACCAGTGCGTGTTGCCAGTGATGACTTATGGAACTGAGACGTGGTCCTTCACTGCTGGCCGTATGAGGAAGCTGAAGGTCGCTCAGCGAGCTATGGAGAGGGCTATGCTCGGAGTTTCTCTGCGTGATAAACTTAGGAATGAGGTTATCTGCAGTAGAACCAGAGTAACCGACATAGCCCAACGGATTAGTAAGCTGAAATGGCAGTGGGCCGGCCATATAGCTTGAAGATCCAACAACAGATGGGGAAGAAAGGTTCTCGAGTGGCAGCCTCGTACCGGTAGGCGAAGTGTATGGCGTCCCCCCACGAGATGGAGTGACGACCTGGTAAGACATGCAGGAAGTCGATGGATGCAGGTGGCTCAGGATCGTGTTTTATAGCATTCCTAGGGGCCTCCCCTAGTTTCCCCTATGTTCAGCAGAGGGCTGTAATGATTATGATGATGAAATAAAAATGTACGTATGTGTAAATTACATTTTGCGTTACGGACAGTGCAATGGCCAATTGACTTGCTCAAAAGTTAGAGCGGAACTTCCCAGTAACAACTAGATTCAACTGAGCTGAAAAGGTGCGAAGGCATTAGCAACAAGCGATTTATATTTTGCAAAATAACTCTTTTATATAAACTTCTAATTAAATTTAATCATTTCTATGGTAAAAACATCACATTGAATATTAATAATTCATAACGGATTTTGTCTAGAAAATTAACTAAATTAAATTGTAGTGTAAATTACTAAAGGGCAAAACTTCAGAATAACTGAATTTTTTTTATAAGCTGTGAAAACGAAACGCTCGACAGCCATTTTATAAAAATATCAGAAATTTGTCACATCATATATCTTCTCTTATCACTTATCTACAGAAAGTCGTATAGAAATTACCACGCGTTCTAATGTTGATATCATTTTGCATTTAATTAAAATATAATTAAGGATTGATTTTTGAATCGTCATTAAATAGCCATTATATAAATTACAACCTAACTGAAAACATAAAATAAACAATTAAAAAAATCAAAATCCCGATTGCAAAAAAGACAATTTAAAAGCAATGCACTAAAACGACCGAAACAAGATTGAGAATAGAATACATAGGTAATTGAAATAAAGTATTAAGCGGAACCCATTAATTTTTTTCGGTTTATAATTTGCAATTGGGTCCCGACTGCTACTAAGCTTAATTTGGGTATTTAAATTAGGCTTTCAGCTTATAGTATAGTTTGTTAAAACAAAGTAGAGTTTATTTTGTTAATACTTTCTTCTTCTCCTTCTTTCTTTTTTATGGCGGTTTTGATCATTCGCCAATTTCAGCGTGGTTAATACTTTATTTCAATTATGTATTCTATCCTCAATCTTGTTTCGGTCGTTTTAGTGCATTACTTTTAAATTTTCTTTCTTGCAGTCGAGTTTTTGATTTTTTTAATTATTTAGTGGCGAAGCTTGTGAAGACACTTATTGATTTCACGATGTCTGTCCGTCTGTCCCACGATTATCTCGAGAACGGTTTCGAATTTTCAAATTCTGTTTTCAGCAATCGATTACTGATCACCCAGAACCTCCTATTTTGAAACTGATTGCTCAACGGCAACCGTTAGAAACCGCTACAAAGCTGATTGGTTCGCCACTTTGCTGTGCTGTTAGCTTGCTAGGTTTATTTATCTTATTTTAGACTCTTTAGTGTCCCGACACACTCTTATGAACTAAATTCCATATGATAGCACGATGTCCGACACAAACATGGCCCATTTTACGTTTTTACCATTTTTTCAAAAACTTTAAACCAATTGATTATTCCTAATTAAATTTAAATATAGAACTTATCGAAGTCCATCCAGCTGTTTGGAAGATACGAGGTAATAAAGACATTTACAAACATACAAGATACGCGCGAAAAACATAATCCTTCCTTGGCAGTCGGGTTAAAAGTCAAACTACTAAATTATTATTTTAATGGAACTGTAATTTTTAATTTGTCCAAGTTGTATTTTCTAAGGATTATCTATATTTAATTTAAATATGACATTAAGTAGATTGAATTCACTTATTTTGAACCCGAAACTTCGAGTGCATTGCACCAAATGTAGTTATGGTGAACTACTCATCAATCGATCTACGACAAAATGAACTCCTAGTTACTTAAATGCTTGCTACAGTGCAATGCAACTAAAGAAAGATTTTTTTTAAATGAAAGTGTGACAAACAAGCACACAGTCCATATAACGGTAAGTGGATTCTGTAGTCCATAAACATTTATCTGTCTGACAAACGACCAGACTTAAGAAGCGTCTCTCTAATTGGGCAGACAAATATAACATTCTTATTATTTATATAAAATCAGACAGATTCGATGCATGATCGATTTTTTTGGAGAAGTTTAAATTTACAGTCTATACGTTCCACTGCTTTGCACAGGTATATATATATAAAAAGTACGTGTCACGTTGTTTGTCCGCGATGGACTCTTAAACTACTGAACTGATTTCAATGAAATTTTTGGTCAATGTGCAGTTTGGTCCAACTTAAAAGATAGGATAGCTTACATCTCAATTTATAGTCGCAATACAATATTATTTTATTGAAAATTATTTGTCTATTATTTGACAGTCACAATTATCTGTTAGCTTCAAACGATTCTGTCAGATGACGATATCTGTTGACTGGATTGAGTAAATATTTAATAGATGGCGCTATGTTAAAAATTCAAACGTTAATATAAGCTACAATTTAGTAGTATAACCACCACCTGTTGCTGTAAGTATTCAACAAATAGAAACGATTTCAAAAAAAAAATATTTGCAGACTGGTGTGCAGTTTGGTCCAACTTGAGAGATAGGATAGTTTTCCTCGATAAGTGACCCTCAATTTTTTTATTGGTAATTTCAGGAGTTTTTTTGGGAAAGCAAATGGTCGGTCGAAAGGCAGAACAACGTCTGCTGGTCAGCTAGTATATATATATACTAGCTGATATATATTATATACAGATATGTCCACCGCGCTGCTCTTATGCGTGTTGGTGAACTTTACATGGAGAAGTAATTTAAGAAATTATGAGTTGAAGATATAATTAAAATACTTTTACTATTCATAATACTCTTCATCAGCAAAATTAAACTGATGAATATGTGATTTACACTTTTTTTTTAAAGAATAAAGGCGACTAACGAACACAGCTCTTCTGTAGCCCATAGACGTCTACATATAATATACTTAATTAAGAATCAAAATCCACATGCGTTGTTGTCTTTATGGACAAAGCTGGAATGCTGCGTCTTCGATTCTATTCACTCACCATTAGAAGCACAGAAAATTAAACTGCTATTTTACGCTGGTATTTTGTAAGAGTTGGTTCATTCCCGGTTGAGTCGACTCATTCCTGCTACAATCATAATTTAGCTGCAGCATAGATTTACCACAAATACATACCAATAACTATTTAATGAGTTGAGATGAGAGAATAATGAGAGAATGGCCAAGAGAATTTCGTTTCAGTGTCTTCATAATAATAATAATATAATTTATTTTCTCACCACATTAAATTAACAAAATCGATTTTTGACAAAAAAGAAAAGGCACAAAGTAATGTGAGAGACTGATGCCCAAACTAGGCGACGAACCTGTATTTCAGGTCATCAGGTAGTAAACCTCCGCTAAGGACTCGGTATGCTCGCATACTACGATTTTATAGCAAATGCTTTATCCCTTGGCCTACCAAGACTCCAAAAGTCATAAATTGCTTAAATTTATTTTTGACTATCTTCTTCTTCTTCCTGCGCTTACCCTTAATTATTTGGGGTCGGCATATCATGTCTTCCTCTTCCATTTACTTCTACCACCATCTATTTACTCACTTCATTTTACGCATATCATCCCTAATTCAATGCATCTCCATTTCCTTGGCCTAAAACCCTCTTAGAAGTGAGAGGAGGCCTGTGCCCAGCAGATGGACGTAAATAGGCTGCAACTTTACAATCCATCTACCTTTTCTAAGGCTTAAATAGTCAACATTCTTGTTGTTACATGGTTTACTTTCCCTTGCAAAGTATGATAACATCACGTTAGCCTACCACTTCCTAACTTTTCCGTGATTGGGGCTACCTTAAAATTTTCTCTGGTAATTTCATTCTTCCTATAATATTTTTTGCCTGTATTCAAATAAAATCATTAAAATTAAATCTCCGCATCTATTTTATTTAAGTTGTTCATTTTATGTACCTAATTTATGAAATACAAAGCTATTTTCATTTACTTTTATTCTGCCAAAGATATGTTTACGGTTGCTAGTCACGCACTCGTTGCACTGTCGCCTCGATGCTCGGAGTTCCGCTCTTTCATTGCATAAGTTACACTTCCGTTCCTTTAGCAAAATTTTCAAATATTGCAATTTTACTTTGTATCTTTAACACTATCAACCACTTGTTTAATCATCATCATCATTACAGCCCTTCACAAGTCCACTGCTGAACATAGGCCTCCCCCAAAGAATGCCACAAAGCACGGTCCTGAGCCACCTGCATCCATCGACTTCCTGCATATCTTACCAGGTCGTCACTCCATCTAGTGGGGGGACGCCCTACACTTCGCTTGCCGGTACGAGGCTGCCACTCGAGAACCTTTCTTCCCCATCGGTTGTCGGTTCTTCGAGCTATATGGCCGGCCCATTGCCACTTCAGCTTACTAATCCGTTGGGCTATGTCGGTCACTCTGGTTCTACTGCGGATATCATCATTTCTGAGTTTATCACGCAGAGAAACTCCGAGCATAACCCTCTCCATAGCTCGCTGAGCGACCTTGAGCTTCCTCATACGGCCAGCAGTGAAGGACCACGTCTCAGTTCCGTAAGTCATCACTGGCAACACGCACTGGTTGTACAATTTCGTTTTAAGGTTTTGAAGTATGTCTGACGAGAAGATGTGTCGTAGCTTCCCGAACGCTGCCCAGCCGAGTTGAATCCGTCGATTGACCTCTCGGTCGAAGTTGGACTTACCTAGTCGGACAATTTGTCCCAGGTAAACATACTCGTCAACAACTTCGAGCTTAGTGTTCCCAACAACTACCGGCATAGGTGTGACATGGACATTAAACATGATCTTTGTTTTGTCCATGTTCATCTTAAGACCTATCCGTTGGGAAACACTATTGAGGTCATTGAGCATAGTGCTTAGGTCCTCCAGCGATTCTGCCATAAGGACTATATCGTCGGCAAATCGAAGGTGAGTGATGTACTCGCCATTGATGTTGATACCGTATCCTTTCCAGTCCAGAAGCTTGAAAACGTCTTCCAATGCAGCGGTGAAGAGTTTCGGGGATATGACGTCACCCTGTCTTACACCTCTCTGCAATTGGATAGGTTTCGTACTCTGGTTCTGTACTCGGATAGCCATCGTAGCTCTACTGTACAAACACTTCAGCACTTCGATATACCGACAGTCAACTTGGCACCGCTGAAGGGACTGCAGCACCGCCCAAATTTCGACGGAATCAAAGGCTTTCTCATAGTCCACATACGCCAGACATAGTGGCAAATTGTACTCTTCGGACTTCTGTACAATTTGCCGTAGGGTATGTATGTGGTCTATGGTGCTAAAGCCCTTTCGGAAAACTTGTTTAATACGAATGTTTATTATGAACTGCTTTCGTCTAGTTTGTATTTAAATAAATTAAATAATAAAAAACTATAATAAAAAAATTTAAACTAAATTTTTTATTTAAATCGTACTGTGCCTATGGTATCGTGCCAAGAACGCTGGCTGCGTTTCCTTGTTGAATGGCTATATTAAGCCTTTGAGTGAAAAAAAAATCAGTCCTCTTATCACCAGTGGTGGCAACCAATCGCCGATACAGTTCCTTTACGAATTTCACCGCACGCGTAAACCAAAAACTGATAGTATCTACAGCAAATGATACGATATAATCACCTCTCAGAGACTCATTTATGCGCCATAGACCTAGTGCAGCTGCTTCTGATGCCATCCCGGCTTTAAACGAAGTGCCCCTGAGATGAGAGGCATCCAAAGTGTCTATTCAAGTATAACATCCTACAATAGGGTTTTACTTCTCTCTTAATGGAATAATATAAGTTAACGAAACACATTGAAGCCTAAATCGTGCTATCAAAGTTCCGAACTAAAAACAGTATATATAGAATATCTCCGAACTAACACACGGAACTTTAAGGGTGTCAAGGTGTACCCAGTGTGAAGTACTTCCGCTGTTCACCAGAAATTCCAGATTTTTTGGAGATGTACGTGGTAGAGCCACGTTGTAGCTATATTTTAGTTGAAGCACGAATGAGAGGGCTCAGCTGGGGTAGCACCACGGTTTTACAAAACACCAGCGTAAAATAGCAGCTTAACACTTTCACTGTCCGGTTTTCAGACGCAATAATAAGACACTAGCAATGACCTATTTGTAGTGCACGGGACAGCGAAAATCCTTTCGCTATCCCGTGCACGTCCCGTATTGCTGTTGTGTGTCTATGATATGTGTATGGTAAAAATTGAGAACCGGAGACCCTTTTTACTGGAAACGAGGCTTAATCATGGATCACAGAATCATCAAGGAATCATTTAACCATGAAGTGGACCGTGATCATTTGTCAATAAAAAAAGATGTTTTTACCTCAGGTTCAATGTATCATCATGTTGAATTGCAACAGGATATAGACTCTTAAAATGTTAAGGTGCTCGTTGTATTTCAAAGATACATTTTGAAATATAGAAGGCAAAGTAAAGAGGCTCTTTTAAGCCGTGAATAGATTCGCTTTTGTTGTGGTTGTATTGGGTCTCGTAAGATTGTAATATCCCTAGTAAAGACATCATTTTAATGTGCTCGAAAAATATAAATATTTTAGACTATGCTGACCTATAATAACCCCATAGTGATTTAAAACATGTTATTTGTTGTATCACACAATAAATATTAGTTAGCAATAATACATTATAATTCCGTGCGTTAGTCTCGAAAAAATTAGAAAATGGCTCGAGCGATTTTGATGAAATTATAAATAAATAAATAAATAAAATAAAATAAACTTTATTTCAGTAACATAATTCGTACAGTTTTAACCGTGTCCGGAATCTCCTTTTAAGTAAAAAGATACCTGTGTTAGGAGATTCTGCTCTTCCATAACAAGTCACTTCCACAAAGTTTGTGTGTGTGTGTGTGTGTGTGTGTGTGTGTGTGTGTGTGTGTGTGTGAGTGAGTGGGTGGGTGTGGGTGGGTGTGGTTGTGTGTATATAAATATGCCACTACCTTAACTAGAGCTTATCGCTGCTGTGAAAAGAGCTTCCGTATCATCATAACTTTTAGTTATTAGCCAGTTTGTCAATAACATTTTACATTTGTACTTATTTTGTGAATAAATATTAATGTGTTTATTTATTAAGTTGTATAAATAAGCAGAAATTGTGTTATATTGTCGTCTAGCGAACATTGAATTCACTATAGCATCAGGAGCAACTATATATTTTCTTCTTTTATTTAGTAAATTTGAGTCATATGGTAAGGTTTTATGTAATTTTAAGATTGTATGCAATATGTACAATTTTCTTACTGTTAGGTTATTACAAATTGAATACAAACATTCTGTTGGATATTTATAACTTTTAAAAAACATAACCTTTAGCATTGATCTTTGACTCTTTCCAACTCCAGAAATTTGGTTTTCGTGGCCCCACCCCATATAATATAATACAATACCCAATTACAGGTTGTACCAGTGAATTATAAATTTTATTTATAAGGCGCCTATTTACAATGTGTCTCAAAGATTTAAATATCCATATGAGTTTTCGGATTCTATCCATAACCAACTCTAAATGTGCATGCCAAGTGAGCCGTTGATCTACCACTACGCCTAGGTATTTAGTTTTTGAAACTTTTCTAATTGGACTACATGAACAGTTATTAGCATTACCACAGTTATGAATTTTTATCTCAAAGTTTGTATCGGGTTGAGAATTATTATAAATAGAAAAACATATGTAGTATGTTTTTAGGGTATTCAGAGATAGGAGATGTAAGGTCAACCATCTAGCAATTTTAGCAAGACCTTGTTCTGCAGTAGTGCGTACATCATTCCATGTTTCACCGGTAAAAACAACAGCAGTGTCGTCCGCGTAAGAAAATATGCACCCATGATCGAGTTTAATTTTACAAAGTTCGTTTATATAAATCAAAAACAGCGTTGGACCAAGAACACTACCTTGAGGAACTCCATAAGTTATATTAGCCTCTTCACTAACATATTTTCCAATTTTTACACACTGTTTGCGACCCTGGATGTAGCTAATAAAGAGTGAAAGTGGAACTCCTCTTATTCCTATGCTTTCTAGCGTACGAATGAGAATAGAATGAGAGACAGTATCAAACGCTTTTTTAGGTCTAGAAAGACCGCTAAACACTTTTTACCGTAATCTATATTTCTAGTAATGTGAGTAGTTAAGGCTGAAACAGCATCATCAGTAGATAGTCCCTGTCTAAAACCAAACTGTGATTCAGACAGTATGTTAAATGTTTTTAAGTAATCTATTAAGCGTTTATTTATAATTTTTTCTATTATTTTAGAAATAACAGGTAGAACAGAAATTGGCCTATAATTACTGTATGTATTTTCTCTGTCACCAGTCTTAAATACAGGCGTAACAATAGCTTGCTTAAGTGATGCCGGTATAACACCCTGCCTAAAACACAGATTAGCCAAGTGTGAAATAACTGGAACTACAATAGAAGTGGTTAGCTTAAGAAATTTAGTTGGTATACTGTCCCATCCGGGAGCACTGTCAGATTTTAAATCCATTAAAATAGATTATACCTCGGCAGGGTCAGTTTCTTGAAGCACAAAAGATGATACTTGTGAGGTTATGTTGTAAGTATCCTCAATATTATGTACAATGTTTCTATGTAAAACAATCTTCTCAGCTAAAGTTTGTCCAATAGAAGCAAAATAGTTATTAATGTTATTAACTGAATCATAGGGTGAAGACTTTATTTTTAATAATCCTAAGTTTTGCGAGTTGTTTTGTTTTCTAAATGTTACTGTATTAATTATTTTCCATAAAGTTTTGGGATTTTTGCTAGCAACTGCCAATTGATCTTTATTATAGTTACGTTTAAGTTTTTTAATAAGATTGTTACAGTAGTTTCTATACCTTTTATACGTTATTCTTAGTACTTCATTATCAGGGTCAGATTTTAGTTTCTTTTGCATACTGTTTCTATTTTTTATGCATCGCAATACGCCTAACGTTATCCAGGGTTTTATAGTACGATTTTTTCGCGGAACTAAGGTTATTATGGTACTTTTTACTATGCAGTCTCTTATTCTATTTATCAAACATTCAGCCACGGAATGAGGATCGTTACAAGAAGTCAAATCTAGTAAACTTTTAGTATTTAGCAGGTTAAACGCTTGCTCGAAGTCAATAGTTGACTTTGTTTTAGGATTGCTCTCTACATATGCAACTTGCGATAGATTTAAAAAAATCATGTGATGATCTGTTATAGTAGTATTGAAAACGACACATGTGGCAGTTTTGCTTTTGTCTAATTTTAAAAAGAAATGGTCTAAGCATGTTTTTCTCCTCGTTGGCAGTGTATGTCCTGGAAGCATTCCATGCACTGTTAACATGTTAAGATAACTTAATCTATTTGTGCGCTCATATGTGTTGTCGATTTCTTTATGTAATATATTTATATTTATATCTCCAGTTATTATGATGTTTCTACATGATTTTATTTTTTCTAAATGAAGATTGAGAGAGTCTATGAATTTCTCTGCATTATTATTACAAGGAGAACGATATATGCCAAGAATGACTATATTATAAATTTTAATTTGTAAACATGATGCATCCTTAAGTTTTACCTCCTCTACGCTAAAATTAATATCAGGACTATTTTTCAAATATACAACTACTCCATCACATTGATTAAGATGGTTAGTGGTTATAAAGGATGTGTAATTATTAATTTGGGGGATTGGTTTTCTAGAATTTAGTCTACATTCGGTGAGTACCATAACATCAACATTAAATTTAAAGTAAATCAAGTTAATGATTAGATCATTGATGTTAGAATAAATGCTTCTCATATTTTGCGAAATTATCGTGAAGTCAGTATTTTGGATTTGAAAACATTGTGAAAAATCTTCAATTTTATATTCGTAAGCATGTGCTGTATCCAGTACGTCTATTTCATTTAGTGTATTAATCGACTTAGACATATAAAATATTATGTAGTATTCTTTGTGTTTTTCCCAGAACTGCTAAATGCGCAATATAAAATCTCTTAAAGAGGTATAATATAGTGTTATTTACATTGTGCATATATTTAATTGCTACATATGATAAACAATATAATGTATAGTATGTATAGTGTTTATAGTTATGTACGTGTATATGTAAATAGTATGTTTGTGTTAAAGAGTAAGTAACTTTAAGATTATTTATGTATTGAGCGTAAATGTTTACTATTTTTGAATAATTTACATGCATGAAAAAGTGTGTTTTTGACAAAATTACTGTAGTTTTAACCTTATAATATAACAAATTTATCTCAAGGTTAAGCCAAGTTGTTGAACAAGATTCTTTGTATAATATTAGTCATATTTTCTGCATTAAGTTATTAACTTGAGCTTCATTTTTGATAATTATAATTGGAGAGTTCTCATCCTTTCTTATATAGACTCTGCCATAAGCAGTCCAGCAATATTTAAATGCTTTGCTTTTAGTAAGCTCTCGCGCAACAAAATATAGACGAGATCCTTTTGCTGTTAGATGTTCCGAAATATAAACAGGTGTATCTTCTTTGACAGTAAAACCTAGGTGTTTAGCACAAAGTTTTTGTTTGTGTTTTATATTGAAAATTTTACACATCTTTAAAATTTCAGTTTTCAAAATTGTGGACGAAGTTTCAACTATAATTGGCATATCATTCTTTCCATCTTTCTTTTTCCCCTGAACTCTATATACATCTTTAATATCATATTTAGTAACCATACAATCTATATTTTTTGACAGACACAAGAACATGTTTATTAAATCTTCTTTAGTTTCTTTTGAATTTTTAGGAACGTTTTTTATTTCGATATTTGCTTTACGACTCCCTCTCTGAATGTCTTCCATTTTTTCTTCTAAAAGTGTAATATATTATTTGTGTGTATTTAAGTGGAATTTACAAGTTGGACCCGGTAAGTGGCACTGATGTCGAGATCCAGAAGTTATCCGTGATTTATTGAGCGTATTGCTTTAAATTATTTTGCAATTTTTTCAGATTAAATTGCTTTTTCAATTTAATTTTTACATAGAAAAGTGGAATAATTAAATATAGATTATTACATAATACTTATTGAAATTATTTATTTATCTACTTGGTTTAGACAATATCTCTGTCCTGGGCAAAACCAGCAAGAAACCTGCCGGGATTATTACACATTTTAACACATAATCAATATTTTTGTAGAAACGTGATGTGTATGCTTATATAACAAAACTTTGTAATTTTGACACTGGCGAACTTAGCAAATGCTTAGCATAAGCTTAGCAAAGTCTAAGCAAAGTTTAAGCTGGCTTTATATCTGCGATAGCGTTCACAAAGGTGTTTAATGCGCTCTTTGTTACCCTTATTAAAGTGGAAGTTAGTTAAGGCTTATGGTGGCAACGTCTCTAAATGGGCCACTAGCTTATTTATTTAATTAGTTAAATGGCGGGATTTAAACCACAAATTTTGTAAGAATCTGCAGCTCGAGAAAAATACCAGTAGTGGTATGCAGGATTGACCAGGAAAACCTAGTCTATGTAGGAGGTGTGGCCTACGAGGCGCCCACGCGGTGGGGGCTTTAAACAATTTCCTACGATAGCTCAGGCCACCAGGTAGAGGCTGATTCAAATTAAGTACCTAGATAATTTCGATGGACCAGCGGGTAATTCCATGTTCGTAAGACCAAATAAGCTCACCTGCGATCTTCGGATGCGGGGCGGTGTGGCGAACTTCTCACTTCAATGGCTACGATGCGGTTATCTTCAGCACGATTGGCTAATTAATACGAATAGTTCTTGCGGTATCACGCAGTCTTGCGGGCTACAGATTATAGGTTTTCGTTGGTGCGACACGTGCACGGCGCGTGCTTCTAGCGAGCGGTAAGCCACGAACGTTTAAATAATAAAAATATGCGGTGCGTTGCACGACGAAAAATAACGAGCGTGCGTGCGCCGACAATTGGTACGTGAATGCCGACAGGATTTTACCCACAAGGTCATGAAATGCAACTCCCGAGGTGAAACAGATTAATTAAGATAATGGCAGGAAGAGGCCTCTGGCGCATCCAGCTTAACTAAATAAATCCGTAAAAAAAACGGTTTTTTTATACGAAATTCCTTCCAAAAATATTGAAATCGTTTATATAAACTACTGTTACAGCCCATCTTTCTGGGTTTCTTGCTGGTTCTTCCCAGGCTAGAGGTTTTTTTCGAACCAATGGAATATTAAACTTAAAAATGATTTTCAATTTAGTTATTTATAATATATATTGATTAAAAATCTATTTTATCAAAAGATAACTGCTGAACATAGGACTTCTCCATAGATTGTATTTTCTTGACATGCGGGTTGGTAACTGCAGTTGTTTTTAGTTGTTATAAGGAAGACGCTACTACACATCTTCTGGTTTTTTTCTCTGTTTGCTTCTTACGACGCTCACAGGACGATATAGGATAGTGGATATTCTTACACACCCACTACACGGTAACTACATATGATTAAAAATGAATTAATATCAAATCAATTACAGAGTGACAATGGAAAGGAGAGTTAAAGATGCATTATGTGTAAAAGTGCAAATGTAGACTATGCTCTATTTTATGAAATAAGGGTAACAAACAAGCACGCAGCCCACCTGATGGTAAGTAAATGCTTACACCCATATACGTTTACATCATCTGTCATCAATTAAGAATCAAAATGCAGATGCGAATGTCTTATCACCCCCAATGTCTAAGAAATATTTCATTTCCAGTATAAAGGTATTCGGTTCTCTACACAGCAAGAAGGAGCTACTATTTCATGCTGGTATTCTGTGAGTGCGTGGCCTTCAACGAACGGGCTGACCCATCAGTACTACAAACATATAATAGTTGCAGTATAGCTCGACCACGTATAAAGTAGAGGTTAATTCGTAAATTAAAGGTTTATTTATAGATTATGATAAAGGAGAGGAAATATTTAAACTTTTTATTATATTGTAACGATAAACGGGCAAACATACCACTTGATTGTAGTAAGCTACAACCCAAATTTAACGACCATGGCCTCAGATTGCGTAAGATAAGATATCATATATCTACATAAATATATTTCTTGGTAAGCTACAAATTATCCGGCGGGTGGCGCTACCACCAGGTTGCTTATAGCAGTTTTTTGTTTTCTATTTAAATACAGATTTTTTTAAATATTTATTTTTGTGTCTTCTATATAAGTTTCTGTTCAAAGAAGATTACCAAAAAATATTTCGTTATTTGTTTCGCACTTATAAATAGGGGTAAACAAACAGCAATAACATTTTCGTATCTTACAATGAATAATATTTCACTTGTCATTTTATGTCGTGGCTAACGTTTGTGGTAAATGTGGTAAAAATAATGTGGTAAAATGGTAATTGAAATATAAACTTTGAGCATAATTGTGTTGTTTTTTTTTTATAGGATAAGGGTGACAAACGAGCACACAGTCCACCTGATGGTAAGTGCTTGCTGCGGCCCATAGACATCTACATCTATCCTCTATTAGAAATCAAAATGTAGATGCGTTGTCACCCGTGAGAACTAAGATGGAATGCCTCATTTCCAGTAAAAAGGGCCTCCGGCCACCTGCACTCACCAAGCGAAACGCAGAGGTAAACCTCTACTTCACGCTGGTTTTCTGTGAGGTCGTGGTACCACGCCGGTTCGAGCCGGCCCATCCGTGCGACAGCAAAAGCTGCTGCCTGGCTCTACCACTGTTGCTCTTGTTCTTCGCTGAGGGCTGGAATTCATACATTATAGTTCCAATGGCTACCGCCTTAGCCAGGTATTCCGTCACCTAAACTCCTGAAACTTCAAATGCAACGCGACTGGCGCATGCGAGTGGTAGATTGTTTTCCGCATGTATACCATTGAACAAGATATAAGGATTTGCAGAATATTATGAAAAAATTATTATTAGTTGTAATTACTTGTAATAATTATGAGTTAGTATTATTACGAAGCATTACTAATGTTAATGCGATGAAGTTAAATACAGGTGAAGTTGTAGATGATATTATAATAAATAAAATTGTTTGGAAAGTTCCACACATCAAAGTATCAGATCTTGAAAGAATCAATCTACCTATTAAAACATTTAGAGAAAGATGGAACTATTCCATTAGAGTTCCGTATCTGGGACTTGGTCTAACTTCATCGCAAATAAAGAAACCACGATTTATTGTCGTGACCTCACAGAACCGCAAACATAATGCGGCATTATCAATGGCAGAGTTTTACCATTGTCACGTACGTGTTGTAAGAATCTTTTTAAATTCATCACATTATCCTTATGAGGGACTGAATTTCACTTTTTCAGAAGATAAGTTTTCTTTAAAATACAGATAGTAATGCGCCGGTCAAAGCCGTTGATGGTCTAAAGGAGTTCAGAGACTTAGCGCCATTATTTGTAATAGATTTTTCAAGACAGTATGAAACGTTAAAAGGTTCCATCGACGTGAGAGTTGAAATCGAAAGAGACCGAGAAATACCAGATCTTCCTTGCCAGAGCTGCTTATTGCTTGATTTTAAACGATAGTATATTCGAGTACAAACCAGTGAGTAATATCGTTAAGAAAATATCTTGAATAGCAATACGATAATTGTAGATGTTCAAGAATTAAATAATAGCAAAAATGAATTTATAGTAAACGTATTGCTATAGCCAATCTAGAGTACACCAAAATATTCCTAATTAAACCGCTTTACCATTCGCTTTACTTACTCTTGAAAAAATAAAACAAATTTGCTGGATTGAAAAGCACAGATGGTATCGATGGAGTGAGAGTTTGTTGATTACAGAGAGTTTCACCATAGTATAAAGAGAGGCCAAGTAGGTTATCTGCGGTCTAATCCACGATATAATTGCCTTCTGTCTCAGGGTTGTCACTGTCACCAAATCATTAGTTTAAAACTCGGCCCTTGCCAAAGATAATACATCTCTGTATAACTAATTCAGTGATCATTAGTCGATAAAGTTCAACAATGGTTTTCCTAACAAATAATGAAATGTATTAAGATTCAGAGCAGTATAATAAAAATTGAATAAAGCGACTAAAATATTGTAAAAAAAACCGGTACAATAACATAAAATTACTAACGCCTGCCACTTAGACTGTAATCAATTTTTTGTTCTGTTGTTATTATTCGAACTTTGCTCTATTTATGTGATTCACAATTAGTCAATTACTTATTTTTAATTACGATTTTATAACCGTAAGTAGGTACTTAGTTACTAATCTTCCTCTGTCTGATAGACAACTAATACAACAAAAATAAGTAAGTAGGTATCTCATCGTCAAGTAAAAATTATATGCTATAATAAGTGACTCGCTTACGTGACGCGCGAACCTCGTGCGGTGTTAGCCTCGACTGGCGCATTGAGAAACACTTCGAGATTGTGTTTAAGTGTGCGTGCGGCGCCTCATAGATACTATGGCGCACACAAACAAACCGCGCGCAGTGCGTTTGTATCAAGATAACTTACTTCCCCCTTTCTTTATACTATGGTTTCACAGAATAAAAAAGACGTATTTGAAAGATAATAAGATTTTTTAAAAGGACGTGTAAAAGTAAAATGGGTACAAGATCATTTTGATGAAAATAATACTATCATAAATAAAAACTGTAATAAAAAATAATTACTGTGACAAAAGATAGGCAGTGTACAAATCTTGATCCTATTTTCGTGATGTTTGTGCTAATAGCCTATGCGGTTCTTATAGCTTTATCTGACATGGGGCTCGCGGCCTGAAAAACTATTTAACTTGTGGAAAGACGGCAATAAGGATGGGGATGAGGATGATGATTGTTTATGAATTGGTATTATTACCAATCATCATGTTCCCTCTGTTGAGATTATTTTTGAGCTATATAGCCACTGTATGAGGGGGGTGTGCGAACCCTCGCCTCTGGCTGCTTTGCTTGTATCGGTTGATGTTCTTCGCGGTGAGAACCGCCTAGGTACGCGGGTCTACGGTGTATACGCGGTGTGTGCTATAACGCGACGCGCCCCATCCGTTATCCTGTTTGTGTTTGTCCCATTTGGTGTGGGTGTTACGTCAGTGTATGATATGTCTGCGACGTTTTGGTACACGGAGGGTCGACACGAAGTTTGGCATCGAGTCATAGTTGGCTACGTTTACCACTAGCGGGTTCGAATGGTTTTCTGCGCTATCAAACTAGCGCCATCTCCTTGAAGTATTCGGAGATAGTGGGAAGTTGACAGTCACTGCTTAAATCTGAATTACGTTGATACCACCGTGCTCCGATGGCTCTACGGATGAAATTTTTTTGAACTTTCTGTAGTTCGTTTAGGTCTGACTTATACGTGTGGGCGAAGGCTAAAGACATGATAGGTCTAACGCAGTTTTTATGCAGGTGGAATTTGTGTCTTAGATAAAACTTACTCTTTCTGTTAACAAGAGAGTGGAGACGGCCAATGACTGACCTGGCTTTGTTGCGTACTACACTTATGTGATTCGCAAAACTCATGCGGACGTCGATCGTGACGCCCAGTTATTTGGCCAAATTTTCCCAAGGGATGGGGCGGCTGTATAAAGTAATTACCTTAATTCTAGTTCTTGGTCCACAATTCTTTGGGTGTGGTTTTGGATTCCATTGAAAGTTTATTGCTACACTTTTTTCGGAATTCGCTTCGATTCTGCATTGGCGGAATGATTTGCCTATGCGATTGGTAGGTTTTAGAATTTTAAAGTAAGACTATTCCTATTATAATCTAATACAAAGAGGCAAAGTCGTCGTATCGTCGACATCTTTCCGGATAGGAATATTTAGGGATATCACTCTTGAAAAGTGTAAAGAGGAGTGGAGACAGGATGAAGCCTTGTGGGACCCCAGCCTGTAGAAAACTTTTCGAAGAACGGCTTCCCTCCACCTGATAGCGAAAGGAGCAATTTGTAAGGAAGGCTCGTATGATGTTTATACAGCTTGTAGTGGAAGCCGTCGTACCAGATCTTATCAAATGCTTTTGCGACATTAAAGAAGAGGGCTCTCGTATTTTGAGATTTTTTTTTGTCGGATGGTGATTAAAGCCAGACAGAATATATTCTGTTAGGCGATGAATTTGGCTAGCGTTTGGCTATAAATCTAAACTATTCGTCAGAGAGGAGTCTGTTTATTTCAAAGAAATGACGGAGGCGTTTTAGAATGATGCGCTCGTTCACTTTGGAATGTTAATTTACCAAATGTGTTGAGTAGACTGATGGGCCTGTAGCGGGTGAGTCGATAGCGTGGTTTCCCCGGTTTTAGGATTCCTATTACATCTGCTTCTTTCCAGATATCCAGGAAAGAGCAGCACGAGAGAAGCGCGTTGAAAATTCCTACAAGAAGGTAAATTAGTGGTGCCACAAATCTTGATTCTGACCACTGACCTCTATATATACAAGATTCTAACACAGAACATAGCACAGCACAATTGAAAGTGATTACGGGTATATTAGTTGAATCATCACACCCCTGAGCGGTACTCGATTCGACTGGTTTTTTTTATGTATGTTATTTCATAACTTTTTTCTAGGTTAACCGACTTTGATGATTACTTTTTTATTTTTATATTGATGTCGGTTATAAGAAATTTTTAATTTTACCACTTGTTCATTCAGTGGTCACTCTATCTAATAGGAGACTACTTTACATTGCAATTTCCGGTATGAGGCTGCCACAGGATAACTTTCTCTTACTCCTTTCAGCTATGAAACTGTTCTGTTGTCACTTGAACTTACTCCAGTTTCACGGCAGATATCTGTGTTACAAATTTAATGACGCAAAGATACTCCGATTACAGTTCATTAAGCGACGATGAGCTTCTTTAAATAGGCAACACTGAGGGACTAAGTCTTGATTACATAGATATGTCAACCGGTACAATACTGCCACTAAACCAGCTTTCTTCCACAACGTTGTTGGTTCTTGGAGTTATAATGACCGGTCCATTGTTACTGCAGCTTACTAATCTGTTAGGCTATGTCATTTACTAGAGTTCTAATGTGATACTCTATTAAACAAAAAGAAAAATTCAAAGCATAACTGTTACGATAGGCCGTAACAGTTATGCTTTGAATTTTTCTTTTTAGGCTGTTCCTACAAAGATTCAATCTTCGGGCCCATCTGCGAAGATTCAACGAACAGACGCAGGTCGGGCCTCGATATGGCCGCGTGGAATGTCTCTAATTACTATAAACTATATGGGAGGCAAACGGCAAGGCCCCAGGCGAGGATGGAATTACAGCGGAGCTTCTGAAAGCGGGTGGAAGACCGGTACTTGAAGTCCTTCAGAAGCTCTTTAATTCCGTTTTCCATGGTGGCATTACACCGGAGGCGTGGAGCAGAAGTGCGGTGGTCTTGTTCTTCAAGAAAGGTGACAACGCTCTCTTGAAGAACTACAGACCGATTTCCCTTCTGAGCCGAGTCTACGTGCTGTTTTCGAGAGTCATTACGAATCGTCTCGCGCGCAGACTTGACGACTTCCAGCCTCCCGAACAAGCCGGTTTCCGAAAGGGCTTTAGCACCATAGACCACATACATACCCTACGGCAAATTGTACAGAAGTCCGAAGAGTTCAATTTGCCACTATGTCTGGCGTATGTGGACTATGAGAAAGCCTTTGATTCCGTCAAAATTTGGGCGGTGCTGCAGTCCCTTCAGCGGTGCCAAGTTGACTGTCGGTATATCGAAGTGTTGAAGTGTTTGTACAGTAGAGCTACGATGGCTATCCGAGTACAGAACCAGAGTACGAAACCTATCCAATTGCAGAGAGGTGTAAGACAGGGTGACGTTATATCCCCGAAACTCTTCACCGCTGCATTGGAAGACGTTTTCAAGCTTCTGGACTGGAAAGGATACGGAATTAACATCAATGGCGAGTACATCACTCACCTTCGATTTGTCGACGATATAGTCCTCATGGCAGAATCGCTGGAGGATCTAAGTACTATGCTCAATGACCTCAATAGTGTCTCCCAACGGATAGGTCTTAAGATGAACATGGACAAAACAAAGATTATGTTTAATGTCCATGTCACACCTATGCCTGTAGTTGTTGGGAGCACTAAGCTCGAAGTTGTTGACAAATATGTTTACCTGGGACAAATGGTCCGACTAGGTAAGTCCAACTTCGACTGAGAGGTCAATCGACAGATTCAACTCGGCTGGGTAGCGTTCAGGAAGCTACGACACATCTTCTCGTCAGAAATACCTCAAAACCTTAAAACAAAATTGTACAACCAGTGCGTGTTGCCAGTGATGACTTATGGAACTGAGACGTGGTCCTTCACTGCTGGCCGTATGAGGAAGCTCAAGGTCGCTCAGCGAGCTATGGAGAGGGCTATGCTCGGAGTTTCTCTGCGTGATAAACTTAGGAATAAGGATATCCGCAGTAGAACCAGAGTAACCGACATAGCCCAACGGATTAGTAAGCTGAAGCGGCAGTGGGCCGGCCATATAGCTCGAAGAACCGACAACCGATGGGGAAGAAAGGTTCTCGAGTGGCGGCCTCGTACCGTAGGCGAAGTGTAGGGCGTCCCCCCACAGAATGGAGTGACGACCTGGTAAGACATGCAGGAAGTCGATGGATGCAGGTGGCTCGGGACCGTGCTTTGTGGCATTCCTTGGGGAGGCCTATGTTCAGCAGTGGACTTGTGAAGGGCTGTAATGATGATATGGGAGCAAACTGGAAAGCAAAAGTACTTACCTGTATCAGGATTCAACTTAGCTCCAAGGCTTGGACAGCCGGTGAGTGTGTGTATGGTAGATAGAGAGGCATGTACAGTGATGTGTGAATATGTGGGCCTTGGCAAGCGTAGACAACCAGCAGCGGACTTTGTTCCAGGCTGCTCCAAAATGCTGCATCACTCCAGACAGCTCCAGCGCCGGACCACTTCTTTCTTCACTGTCACTGTTTCAGTCTCTTAGATTCATTGTACGTTTAACTAACTTGAATTCGCCTTATTCCACACTCATCGCAGAATCTAACACGTGATACCCGACACGGCAACGGACAGTAGTTCAAAGTTTAATATTCAATGTCCCGGATTCACTTATTACAAATTATAACGATATCCTGACAATTAATCGTGAGAAGCTCACAAACAAGGAATCGGCGGCTCGAAACCTAGATGGTATATCTCTCAC